>VZZY01017471.1:523284-547189 GCA_013400335.1 Eurystomus gularis
GCAGCCTGCGGGAGGAGGGCAGGCCGCGGGCCCGGCCCTGCCGTGCGCACCGGGCTCGCCGCGCCGGACAGCCGGTTTGCATTTAAAAACCCTCAGCTTCTAAATACCTAGTTCTGTTGCAATAATTTTGCCCATTTTGTCAATGGAGCAGTAAAATCCCGTGGGGAGCGGGGCCGGTGCTGGGGCCGCAGGCCGGGCGCTCCCGCTCCCACCCGTGGCGCGTACACCAAAACACTTTTCTGCCTACCTGGAGCCACTCGTGTAAATACCGTGTAAAGTAGTTGTGTTTGGTAGTTGTGTTTGACTCGATGGTGCTAATAACCCTCTGACGAAGCGGGTAGGGAGGCAGCAGAGCTTATTTAGCTTTGCTTTCAAAGCCTTCACAATGCAGTTAGGCTGGTTTGCTGCTCTCTGGGTACTCAGGGAATGGGTTGAAGGTATCGATGGAATTTTAACTTTAACATGTGATTGAGATCTTAGCTAGACCTTTGAAACTAGAAACCAGGGACTTAACAGCTTTGACTGTAAGAAAAGGAGATCAGAATTTATTCTTAAACCATTTTTTTTCTCTGATCCATCAGACGCGCTGGTACCAATAGTAGAAAAATATTTGGCTATGAAAAAGAGTGGAGATGAAGGCCGGTACAAAACCCGGGTTCCTTTCCAAGCCGTGTTTGCGTAGCCGAAGGGCTGCCTTCCTCTGCAGGGTGGCTTCTGCGCGTTCTGGAGAGCGAGCGGCTCCGCTGGCAGCTCGATGTGACTTGGGTATGACAGGCACGTTCCCGCTGTATCCAGCTGTTAATCCTTTTGCGAGATGTGGGGCAGGAAGGTAAACGCTGCTCTCTTACCTCCCAGATAAGTGATCTGCCCAGCTCGGTAGGTGATGGTCTGAATTGTGTTCAATTAATTAAACATTCATTAAAATAAATACTACAGTCCCAGGCTTCCTCAACTCAGATAAGTACGTGGCCGGTTTGATTATAGCCTCAAATGCTGCCTCTGCTCGACAAAGTGTGTTTAATTTTCAACATCTGCTTTAGTCACTGAATCCATTAAGTCGTGCCGATGGAAAACAATTTATTGCTGAAGTGTTTTGCTGGATTAAGACTTTAAAGAGCAAAGAGGGTGTAGTTCCAGTCGGGCTTGTGTGGGCTGCAGTTTTAATGGCAGAGCAGGAAGGTGCTTCGTAAAGATTATTAGGAAGTTACTAAAGAATAAACCAGTAGCGAACGGGGAAGTCAGCTGGGAGTGGACAGAAGCTGCGTGCTGGGGAGTTGTCAGAAAGAAGCTGGGAAGAGCGTAGGAAGTTTGCAGAGTTGAGTTGACGCTTGGAGCAGATCACGTATAGCCGCATAAACTGAGTAACGTAACGACACCCAACTCGCTTAGGTGTTTTAACACTGGAATTCTCAGCTAATGGCAGCCCAGAGCTGTAGCTTAAGCTTTTTGCTGTTGATAAGGCACAGGGACATCTTTGAGCAGGATTTGATTTACCTCTGCAGAGCAGGAACCAATGCAGATGAACGATAACAGATGTCTCCATCACTGTTGACAACGCTGTCATCATTTAGTCACACGGTTGGCGCGTTCTGTTGTGTTTATCAACGGTTTTTAAAAGTAAGCTAGAGGGAGGGAAAATTAGGAAGCGGTGCGGATTGTACACCTGGTGTGTTTGCCGTGGTTCAGGATTCAGTTTACTTCACTTTTTTGGTCTAACTTTCGGTTTGTCATCAATGTAGAAGCTAAATGCTACTCCCAGCCATGGCGAGCATTGCCCCGAGTAAACCATGGCAAGTTTTGCTCTCACCTGCTTGATCTAAATGAAGAATATTGTTTAGGATCAACTTTTCCAGTGGGGCTTAGGCGTATGAGCTGGTTCACTGTAGTCAGGAAAAAATAATACATGAAACGACACACACAGGATGTGTGGTGCCGGCGCAGAGGGCAAAATCCTGAAAGCCTTTCTGGGAGTTGTGCATCCCTGTGAGAAATCCTGTAAGGTCTTTTCCTGGCTGGGCTCGGTGCTGGGAAGCCAGGCTCTTGCCTCCCGCTCTGTAAATGGTCGAATATTAACCAGCTGGTAGGATTTGTCTCTGGTCTTCAAAATGGCCCTCGAACGTAGGCGGCCACTTCCGCGGTGCGGCTGCCAAAGGGACTCATAAATTCTGATTAGGTGACTGGACTGCTTGTAATTACTAAGACAATACGCTGTGGATAAAAGGTTTTGACATAGATTAAATTCTCACCTTCATCACTGGCTTGTGTAAAGCTAAGGGAAACTTGTTGAAATAGAAGTTAGTGTGCTAATTGTTTTTGCATGAAATTTGCACGTGCTAAGTGGATAAATCTATCACGTGCTTATTTTAAAATTTAAAAAATCTTCCTTAAAAATTTTAAACTGCAAAAATCATTACGAAAATGTTAGTGTATACCTTTTGAAATGGTTCTTACAAACACAGACCCAGAATGACTGGTCAGGCCGTTATAAATCCCAAACCCTGCCGTGCCATAAGTCCCCAACAGCACTGGGCTCTCCGCGCTAGAATCCTGCCCTCCTCTTCCTTCTCCCAGTTAAAAAATTCCGCGTTTCCATATTATTGTAGGAAATTGGAGAGTAGCCTGAGCTGTGCCCCTTGGGAATGATGGAAAACTGGGAATAGCCCGAGATCACCTTCCATGGTACCTCCTGCAGCACGGCAGCTCCCGAGGCCTCGGAGATGGCACCTCCTTGCACAGACCGAGGAGCTGCGGGGGGTTAGTCCGGGCTGGCAGGGTCCTGGCCTTCCCTCGCAGCCTGCTGAGCCCGGCCTGCTTGGCTGGAGCGGGAGGAAGGGCAGGCACATCCGTGTGTGGAAAGGAGAGAAGGAAGTGTGTCCGCATCAAAGTTTTTTGGAATTGAAAGAGTTTGGGTATCTGAAATAAGCAAATTTTATCCAAGCAAAACATTCTTAGGCTCTGTATAATATTCCACATATGATTAGACCATCCTTTTGAATCTCATAAAAGTATATTTCAACTTAAAATGCTCTGGTCTTCTCAGTTCTGAATGTATTCCTCTGGGAGTACACAGGTAACCAGATACAATAATTTTCCACGTTATCCTCTCTAAACCAGACAGCGCGAGTGCCGCGTTCCAGAGCCCCGGGGCAGCACGGTTTAGTTCAGGCAGGTCTGTCCAACTTTTCAGTAAATTGAAAATGTGTCTTTTAATCTCGGGCACAACGCTCATCTTATTTTCATGTGCCATACGATGGTAGTCACCTCTGAACGAGAACAGTTCCTGCTCTCCCACGGTACTCGTGTTGTCCAGGCCCCGGAGTACTCCAGGATGCACAGTCAGCGGTGCGGAGCTCGGGGCTGCCTCGCCTGGGTCAGAGGAGCTGCTGGGAGGCAGGGGAATGCCCGCTGTGAAACTGCTGTGAAGGACGGACCCGAGGGGTCTGGTTTTTAAGGTTTTTTACTTTTTAGTTCGAGTTCTGTAGGTGTCAGTGAGGTAGGAGCTGGGCTGTGGGTTCTAGAGCTCCATATTCTCTCTGTTTGGTTATGTCCCGATCCAGGGAGTTCTCTTGGTGTCGGTGGGTTCCCTTTCTTGACAGTACACATTGTGTTGAGGAGCGAGCGGCTAAGTTTTCTGCAGCACTTAGAATCTCAAGCTTTCTAAATTACTACAATTGCTGCAAAAACACTTTCTTTGCAATCCTTGACTTCTTGGTGTTGTTATGATTCACTCTTGGGAGATTTGGAAAATCGCTTCAGGCTCCTTTAACTTATGCAACAGTTCACAACTGGAGATCTGACCTACTTCAGAGCTGCTCTTCCCTAGTTAGGAATGTCTCCGAGACAACTCCAACATTATAAACTTCCCGAGCGCTGCCCACGGGTTAAGGGAAGAAACAATTTGTTATGAAAATGGAAAGTTAGTTCTGTGAGGAGGAATAAATCCCGTGCTGTCAGCTAACAAATTGCCCTGTCCTTTGAGGAGATTCAGTGGGAATTTTGCTTACTTGGATAAAGAGCTGCATGTGGAGACTTCAGGGTGCGTGCACGATTTGTTATAACTGGTGGTGGGCCACAGAGTGGAGAACAGTGTCTGCAGCTGTCTGGGGGAAAAAGTGAAAAATCTGTTTGAAATTGGGCAAAAGTGCTGCCACTTCTGGATTTCTGGAATTTAAAAAGGTGCAGGTGTTCCCTGTGAGCATCTTTTTCATAAATGTCCCTTCTGGAGTTCTGTGACCACTCTTTGAAACAGTTGCCGCTGCTTGGTGTGTTGGAGCGTGCCCTGACGTGGCTTGTTGGCAGCTCCTCTGCCCTTTCCTTGCAGTGTTTAAGCAAAATACAAATTTTCTTCCCCTGGTAAAACAAAAAGTGGTTGCGATGTACTTCATTGACACCAGCTGACCCTGACAGGCAGCGTGAAAGGCCAGAAATAAAGGTTGGTGTCTGCAGAACAGGGACGCGGGACCCTTGAAGACCTCCAGTATGTCAGCGTGGATTTTTATCCTGTCCTGTTGGCACTTACAGGAAAGGAGGACTAAATCCCTCGGACCTGCAGAGCGGTGATCGAGAAAATACGAACTCTTCAACTGATAGTAACAGGCTGTGCACTGCTGCCCTGCGTGGGGGTTAGAGCCTCGGAGGGGAAAGGCCCCGGCTTCAGAACGGTTCTGGGTGATTCTGGGCAGCGGGTCTCTAAATGTTCATGTTCAGATTAGCGTGGGACTCACGTAAGCCTCAGCTCTGAGCACAAAAGGTTATGGAGGTTAAAGTAAATCACTGAACCTTTGCGTGTTTTCTTCCTCGCAGGGCACCATTCGAAGGATTATCATCGAGAATCCCGATCAGGTAGGAAAACCGTTTAGTGCCGGAGTTCTGCTCGTGGAACTCTTCCTCCCGTGATTCTGCTCCGGTGCAGTGCTCAGCCACCTCCAGCCGGGGATGCTGGGCATCTTGAAATCACATGGCCCATACCTCTGATGGCGGGAGATGAAATTATTTATGCCTTCAGATCACAAAAGTCCCTTATTTTTTAGTCAAAATAACACTAATTCTGAATTTGCTGTTAGACACCGTTTACGAGTGTTCTTATTAAAATGTTTTACAGGAGCCGTTATCTCCGTTTCTTCGAGCCGGGAATTTCTGTCCTGGAAATAATGTCATCTATGAGAAGACAATAAGAAAATACGAGCTGCTGAGTCCTCTCCAAGTGAGTTGGTTGTTTTTATTCTCTGTTGCAAAAGAAAATGGAGATGGTAGCAGAAAAGTCACCTTTCTGGGTTGGGTTTTGGTTTTGTGGGGTTTCTTTGTTGGGAACTGCTGCCAACCTGAGAATTACTGTGTTGAGGTGCAGGACACAAACATTTTCTATATGTAAAGAGAGCAGAAGTTGGACCAGTTGCTGTATTTTTACTAAGAATTCATGATTTCACACTAACAGTGAAAACCCCTGTTGTATCTCTAGCACTGTCAGTCATTACCTGAACAATGACTGAGAATGAGTTTCTTGCAGTAGCTCCACAACAGAATGACCAATCTAAATGTTTACCAAAATGAATTAAAAAGAGAATGCTTAATTGTATTTTTTCTTTTATACTCATTCTCGAAGAAGTAGATATTGGCAAAGCTGTCTGAAATTTCATCTTACAATTGGCGTTTTGTCAGTAGCAAAAATATTATTCCTTTGTTACTGCTCTGAAACACTGTTATTTTCAACAGGAAAACAATGAAGTGAAGGGCATTTCAGAGTGATTTATCTTACCTGCGTTCTGTGTTTTAAACGGAAGTTTCCGTGCCGTTGTGGATTTGAGCTAGATTAGGGGTGATACCCCATTCTCTGAAGTGGGGGAAATAAAAAAAGAGGTAATTATGAATAATAGCTTCTTGTACACAGATGGTGTACAAAGAAATTCCTAACAAAAGTGTGGAGTCTAGACCTGGAAACCGTATTTTCTGCTTCTGGTTTTTGTTAGCCTGGGAATATCTGGATGTAAGTCAGATCAGGAGTGCGAAGAGAATCTCCCACGTGCTGTTTTTGGTTTACTGTGCACCGTGGGCCTGGACCAGGCACGCTGCATTTCTTTCTGGTGAAATTAAAGCGTGCTGAACGTGCACCCAGCGTGCTCTGACGGGTGTGCTGCCCGTCCCAAAGCCGACGTGAAACCTCCTCAGGTCGTGGAACGTCAGCGTGGGGTCCCCGCTTGGCTCCGGTTGTGCCGGGCGGGTGTAACGAGGCCGCTGGGTTCTGCTGGTGCTGCAGAATTAGGTGTTGGTTCAAGCCTGGGAACACGTTGTGAGGCTTAAGTCAAACCCACCTGAAGGATCTGCATTTACGTATTCCTACGTAGAATAGAAAATAGCTATTTTCTGTAGAATACAAAATAGGTATTTTTTGAAGTAAACTTGTGGAAGCCACGATCTAGACAATTGCTTGATGGAATCAGTAACTTCCAGCTAGTTTCTAGTTTATTGTCTCGGTGGGTGGTTTTGTAAACAGCCCTTGTCTCGGATGACAAACACGAGAGGCGTGTGTCCCTCAGGTATCGTGCCCTCCGAATCTGGCCGTGCTGGAAGCATTTCTAGAGGAAAAGGTCTGGAGCTATTTCCTGTACTCGATTTTTTTCTGAAATAACAAAAATTCAGCAAGTAGCTCAACTGGAGCTCTTCTTTCATCTCTAAAATACTTAATGAAACAGCATATGCCTGTGTTTTAAATTAAATATTGGAGGTCCCCGTTGCCCAAGTGTGTTCAGATTAACAACAGGATGAAAGGTGCAACTCGGGAAAGGCGTCTCTCCTGTGCTTTGGCAGGGACGTTGGGCTAGATGATCTCCAGAGGTCCCTTCCAGGCCCCACCATGCTGACATTCATTTGCAGCTACTCAGAGCTGAGGAGCTGGCGAATTACAGCCTTGAAGTATGAAAGCGTGAGACAAACTCGTGTTCAAGTAGGAAAAAAAAGCAATTTTATTAGGATTAATAACTGAAACTGTCTTCAGCCCTTCCATACAAAACCACATTTCATTCATTTATCTGTTCGTACTGAGCTTCCATCTCATTACGATGTGTCCAGCAGCTTAAAACCCATTGTTCTTGTTTGCAGGAGAAGCACTATCAGTTTTCCCAGCAGTGCCAGGTCCCCCAGCAAGCCGATCCGTGCTGCGTGACCCAGTCCTGCCCGCACTCGGAGCAGTCCCAAGTCACTCACCAGTGCCAGCAGACGCAGACCAGTAGCCCCTGTGAAATGCTCCCCGTGTCTGTGAGCGACGGCTGCAGAGGAAATACCGTCCGGAGGGTGACGGTTGAGACCTGCGAACCGGTGAGAATCGTTCGCTGTTCTCAGTGTGGTTTTGTGTGTGCAGGGTGCAGAACTCCACCGGTACAGGATTGCAAATCCCCGGTCTCACCCTACTACAGGTTTGAACAAAAACTTGTAACTCAGCACCTTACACCCGTAGTAAGGAACCAGCAGAGTCTGTGTGTCTGTTGCAGGTAACTTGTCTCCGTGCTGTGGTTGCAGAACCATCCAAGGCTTTGTCTGCTAAGGAAAAAAAAAGGCTGGTTTAGGTGTTGTCTCCTTCCTGGCTGGCACAGCCCTGTGGGGAGCTGGCTGATCAGCGTTCTGCTGTCCTTTACATGCGTTAAGTCTTGCTGGTTGGTTTGGATTTTTTCTGTACCTGGAGCGTTACCCACTGGTTCAGTCGGGTTTTGTCAGTCTGGGTACAGCAGAGACTGAGTACGTAAGGCGTGAGCTCTCCTTTGGGAGAAAAGACCCGTGACTTTATACACCCCTACATCAGTTCAGGAGTGCTTTCTGCCTGAGCTCATCAATAAGGACTTCAAAGAAATTTCAATCTGACACAGAATTATTTGACATAGATTCACTGGAAGCACAGACCCACCTTCCTGGGCCTCCCTCACGCAGCGGGCGCAGGCTCTGTTGTTCCTGAGGGCTGCGGGGGGTCGGTTATTCGCGGGGGACACCGTTCTGTTGGGGGGGAGGGCGTGTAGCAGTCCCTGCCGGGCACCTGCTCAGTATTTGGGTGGCAAGACAGACGTGCTCGGTGACCTCAGTGCTAGTGCTGCGCAGAGTCTGCCATAGCCACGTACTCCCATACCCGAGTGCGGTACGCTCCGCTGGGTTGCTGTTGAAGTTCTTCTACTGTTTGCATAAGTAAATGTTGAACTGTGGCAGCACAAACGCCGTGTTTGCAGCGGGGAATCTTGCACCCGGCTGCTTTTAGCTGGGTGGTGCCTGCAGGCGTTCTAGCAGCTGCGGAGCCTGTCTGTTGAGGAGATTGCCTGATTCTCAGCACTTTTATGACCGCGTGATGCTGCTGACAGGGCTGTAGAAGATGCTACTTGCCCATTTCTTGTTGCTGTAAAGGCAGGCGTTTATTTCTGTAGAGTTTTCTGACAACCAGAAGACTCCATGGCAAGGAAAACAACAGCGTAAACAAACTGCAACTCAGTAAGAGCAAACAAACCCAAATCCGTCACCTTGTAGCATTTTCCTGTTCAGCTTCCCGCCCAAAGGAGGGAAGTCGTCCCAATCTTCTCACCTATCTCCCGCCAGGTGAACTGCTTTCAGGAGAACAACGACCGGCTGGACTGCCGCTACTTCGGCGAGCTCCTGGCGGAGCTGAGCCGCAAGACCAGCGACTTGCACAGCTGTTTGCTGCAGCACGTGGAGAAGATCGGAGGAAGGTACTGGCGTCCTACCTGCTCGGTCATTTCTGCGTTCGGAAACCCCGGCCCTGCCCCGTTCAGAGAACGCTATTGGTTGCAAGTTGTTGGGGTTTATTTATTCTCCGACAACTAGAATGGACTGTGTATTTTACACGTTGGTCTAATTTGCTGAGTACCCGCGGATGTAAAAATGCCGTAAGCCAAGTAAATAGCTCGAATTTGATGCTTTTCCAAATTGTTCAGACCAATATGCGGGAAGAATTATGTACCCTGCGCCTGTTTGCGCTGAGAGCAGACGCGTGTGCTTACAGCGTGCTCTGACCTGTATCTAATGATACAGTTTCATTGTTACTTCCTGGAGAAAACAACCCAGATGTCCAAACTGCCATTTCCTGTGTCCTCTCACGGTGTTAGGTCATGGATTAAGGGACGGCCACCACAAGGTGTAAAGTTCAGTATCTACATGCGATTTAATCTTAGGCGTGTGTCCTGCAGAGCCCTACAGATTGTCTGTGAAATGCCAACTAAGGCCGAGTCCTCACAACATTCTTACCCTGCTCTCCCCATCACCGTTGCTTCGTTCTTCCCCCCTCTCTCCCAGTCTCCTCCAGTGCTTTCTGAGTCCACTGAACTAAGAAAAGTGGTCCCATAGCAGGGGAAAAGTGGAATTTAAGCAGAAAATCACAGAAAACATGGCGCTGCGAAGTAAACACTTCAGGCCTGTCAATATATCGCAGCGCAGTTCTGGGTAAAGCATCACCCAGGCGGTTCAGAACACAGCTGGGTTAACCCGGCGTATCTGGGATAACCGCCCCGGGAAGCGGCGGCAGCCGGCCTGCGGTCCCGGTCTGCTGCCGGTGTTCCCGTCTCTCCAGACACTTCTACACGGCTTGTCTTTAACAACTCACATTGCCTTAAAAGGGAGGTAACGGCTCCTAATGTGACACACAACCTTCCTTGCACCCTGTTCTAAAGATACTCTTCCCATAGTTGTGACCGTGGCTGTGAATTCTGCGAGTTCTCGGGAAGCTTTTATTCATCGGTCCCTTGGGTTTTGTTTTACAGGAACTATGACATGGAATTCACGTCTCAGGTAAGCGCCGGGCGTGCTCTTGCAGCGCTGGTAACAGTGCTGGGGAAAATAAGCAAATCAAGCTGAGGCACATGAAATGAGGGACACTGGCCTTTGGTCATTAACGATTCCTGCTAGGCCTGTATCTGCAAATGCAATTGTATTGAAAGGAAACGTCAATAATTTGCATTATCCAATACAAGAGTCAAACGTTGAGTCTTTCCTGTTGTGCCGATAACGGTTTCACTGTCAGCCAGACGTACCCAGCTGCGGGTATCTCCGCTGTGCGTTTTTTCCAAGGCTCTTTGGCTCTCTCGGCAAGAGACGCGCTGTGGAGCGCCGCGGGACGCGCAGGGCAGCCCTGCGCAGAGCGGAGCTGGCAGAGCAGGCTGCCCGCGGCTGCCCAAGGCTCGCTTCTGCCCTTCGGGCCACGGCAGGACCCTCCGCACCTCCTCTCGTGTTCACAGACGCCGTCTGTATGGCAGAAATACTCATCTAGGATTAAATGATGTCAAGCGATGCCGCTTAATCGCTGCTGTATCTCCTGTCACAGTCTGTCTGTTGTTCAGAAACACGAGATTTGCTCCTACCTGTCGTAAACCCCCGGGAGTTCTGTTTTACATCAGCTGCTGTGTCTTGAGAGAGGATTGCTTTGAATACTGCTTTCAAAAGAAATGTTAAACTCAGTGATTTGAATTTATGCTTCACATATCGCTTCATCTCAGTTTGTGTACGCCACACGGTTGTGACTTCAGAAATTTTCTGGATACGCTTTGATGTATTTTCATTCTTATTTGCCTTGTACTAAACATGGTTCTCATGGTCGAGCCGTGTAATTAATGAAGAAACCACATTGTGCTCTACCAGGCAAAATCCTTAATCAAGATGTCTCTTCTTTCCTCCCGTCTTTGCTTAGACTGAAGATATTGAAGATTTGATTCCGAAAGGACTGTCTGAGGCAACAAAGCAGCAGATTCGTTATCTCCTCCAGGTACGGGACGGGGGGTGTGGAAGCCTGTAGTAACAGTGGGAGCTGGCTTACGCATACCAGGGATTTCTGCAGAACACACCTCCCTCTGCATTCTGCTTACTCAGTTTTTTCCAGCGAAAAGGGCGTGGAATGATCAGGCAGGCAGCTCCGCGTGCCGCGCTGGGGCACCTGGTTCCACAGACTGCTCGTGGATTTTAAACTGAGCTTTAGTGGTGCTTCTGCAGTTTCACTGGAAACCGTCTTGGCTTTTGACCCGTTGTAGGAGAACATGGATCTCTTATCTTTTTGTTTTGGTGTATATGAACGCTTCACTTTCAGAGCTCATGATCTACTGAACTGGGTGTCAGCTCCGCAGCTTAGAGCTTGGGTCTCGCCTTTTACAGACTGCACAGAACAGTCGGCCCTTCCGGAGGAGGCAAACTTGAGGAATCACTTTGTGTGTTCTTTCAAAATACATTTTTCTGCTTTCAAGCATTAGAAATGTATCTTGAAACGCAGCAGTTTGTGTTTCACCACGACTGGATGCACAGCTGGTGACGAGCAGTAGGAGGAAGGACCGGAGCAGCGCGGGGCCGCTGGGCTCTACGGCCTTTCCTCATCCAGTCTGGGACCTTCTTCCTGTGAAAAGGAAGGGTTGGTTCTATCGCTTTTTTTTTTAATTTAAAATGTTTTAAAATGGTAAATAAGTTCTCTTGCCCTGGGGCTGGAAGCGTGCTTGCCCAGCTCTCAGAGGTGACGACTCGCTGCTCTGCGGCTTCTCAGGTAGGGCACTAATTTTTGTTTTAAACCTGAGTAAGTCACAAAGCTCTGAATGCTCAACAGACAGCTGTGCGATACCAACACCTTTATTGGCGCACAAGTGCAGCTCTTTACTCTCTTGTTCCTTCCATTTTCAAAACGTTCTCCTGCGTTACAGGACAGTGACGTAAAAGCAATGCCACTTGAGGAACAAAGTGCATGGCAACGTTTCTCTGTGGAAACTGGGGACGCTCCAGGGTGACGCGCGGTAGTTCTGGAAGTTTGGCTTTGGCTGTTCTGCCTGTTGCCCAGCACGCTCGAAATGAAGTGCGCTAATTAATATGTTGCCGTTTTTTCTCCTCCTAGATGAGAGTGACCTCGGATAAATCGTTGAGACTCGTGCTTTCCACGTTCAAAAATCTGCGCGAGGAGCTTTGTCACCTGCAGGACGACCTGGGGGTAAGCGGTGCTCCTGCTTCCCGGGGCCTCAGACCTTTGCTTCTGCCTGTGGTACCGAGTCCGTTAGGATGAACTGTCAGTGGTGGAGTCCAGACGTTAGCTGCTGTAGTGGAAACGGCTGGTTTGTTAATGGAATTGCAAGACTCGTACAGGTTAGATTTTGTTCTGGGAGTGGTTTTCAAGCGTTTGATTTGTTGAAGCCTAAAACCCCAAATGCTCCTAAAGGAAGAACAGCCCCCAGGCTGCAAAGCCGGGAGCTGGGAGCTGGAGCGTCCGTAACCTGCACGCTGGTGGAGCTGTACGGCCGGTACGGACCCGGGGCCTGCTGGCCAGCGCTGATCCAGCAGTCAGGAGACCACGGATCCGCTCGCTCCTGGCAAAGCCGGATTTCCCATGCCCCGGGAATGCTGTTGTCTGGTGGTGGCTTTAACGGCTCCAGTGGTTCCCCAGGGTCCAGGCATCCCAGTGCGGAAGGTGGAGCTGCGCGGCTGCCGATACGGACAGGAGATAACCGCTGTGAGGAAAGCACAGCGCTGCCCACACCAGCCCCGTCACGGCGTGCTCTGGGCGAGCGCCCGGCGATGGAGTCTGTGCAGCGACGCGCTCCTGGTTCTGGGGGTTTGTTGGGTTCTTCCTGGGACAGACGGCAGGAGCAGTGCCCAGGAGCCCAGTGCTTGCCACGCAGCAGAGCCACAGGCTCTACAGTGACGGGCAGCTCTCTGCTATGTACTAAAACCCCCAGTTTCACCAAAACGGAGCATTTCCTCAGTTCAAAACCAAACTAATCACTCACTATACTGCGCTTTGATTACGGGAAACGTCTACTGAAAAAATGCAGCTCTTGACATTAACCATTGTCTTACAGAAGCTAGAAACCGACAACGTCCTGCTGAAGAAGGATTTGGCTTTTAAAGATTCTCAAGTAAAAGAATACGAAACGATGCTGGCTTCTCTGAGAGAGAATAATCGTCAGCAGCAGGTAAACGTGAGAACCTGCTGTCGCTGCGAGTGCGTGGCGCGGTTACTTCCCGGGGGAGCGCCGGGCACTCATTCACCGTGTGCTTTCCAGCAAGGACTCCGAGAGAGCACCGCCAAATGCCGCTCCCTGGAAGAGCAGCTCCTCTCTCTCCGGCTCAGCGAGGGAGAAAAGGATTGTCAGCTGAAGGAGCTGGAGTACAGCAAGCGCGCCTTGGAGCAGGAGCTCCAGAGCCTCAGGCTGCAGGTAACGGGCTCACCTGCTCGGTGTTCGGTAGCTGTTACAGAGATGGGCTGTATGAAAATCAATGATGAAAACTCTTTTTAAAATGAAGCATTTCATTTTTCTGTAGACCTGCTCTAGTCCAAGCCTCCAGACCACCACCGATGAGCTCTCCAGCCGTTACGTGGAGATGATCAATAACTTGAGGGAGGACAAAGACCGGGAGATCCGCAATCTCAGGGTAAGTCACTTCCCTCGGCGTTTCCTCGCCTCCTACGACTGAGGGGAAGAGCTGCTTTTGTAACGGCGGCTCAGGGAACTCGGAGACAGCTCTTGGTTCTGCACTTACTTCATACGCAGGCACTAGTGGTGGCTCAGAAACCCTGATGGTAGAACATAAAACTGTGATTTAAAAAAGATGCAGTTCCTTAGATGTAAAGCTGGGCACTAATCAGATCAGCAGCCTTTCCTGAAGGGATATTCCGTGTGTCCTGGTTAAGAAACTAGCCAGAAGTCACCCAACAGAAAACACAAACAAATCCTAGTCAAAACTGTCTGTAGGAAACATCTCATTTAAATCACTGTATTAACATTTCCCCACCCTGGAAGGCAGTTCAACCTGCTCCGTGTTGTGTGCGCTTCACTGTGCTGTAAAACTACTCCATTGATACGGGGTAGAACCGAGTCCGTCCAGCGGTTTCTGAACTCGCTGTGCAGCCCCGTGTTCTTGATTCCGCTGACAAAAATACCCCCGGGGCCCCGGACACGTACTGAACGTGCCCTGTGAGGAGCGGGACCACCTGACGGCCCCTGGTGTGTGTCCTACAGAACCAGCTGTGCCAATTCCAGCAAGATGTGTCGAGGCGGGAAGGAAGCAACAGTGACTTGCAGATGAGGCTGCAGGAACTGACGTCCTTGCTGGAGGAGAAAGAGGCTTTTATTAAACAACAGCAAGAGGTAAAATAATGGAACTTATTTCTCTTCTAGGAATGTCTGTACGTGAGTCTCCCCTGACGGTGCGGGTGGGAGCTCCCCAGGAGGTCACTCGTACTCTCCTGGTTCAGGAGTTTTGAAGGGAACGCTGGTCCTCTGGCAGTCTTCTGCAAGGACAGGCTTTGTCGGACTGCTCTTGGGGAGGAATTGCTGTCAATATTGTGTTGTGACTTGACTGAACTAATACTTCAGAAAACATTACTTCATTTGGATGTTTACTTTTGGTTTTGTCAGGACCTCTTCCGACTGAAGCATGAGAAATTATCAGGCAGCCAGTCCTCCGGAGTAACAACCCTCATCACTAAGAAGTAATGTCCTTACTCGCCTTTCTTAAAAATCCATCCTTTTGCTTTTCCACTGTACGGCCTCTCTTCACGCGGTGACTCCTGCACGTGTGCTAACGCTGACCCGGCAGGAGCGGGGAGGGGGAGACGCGAAGCCCTGTGGCAGTGACGGGAGGGGTGGCAGCGCCGCAAGTGACACGTACGTGACTGCAGCAGCTTTCCAGTCACTAGCGAAGCTCCCCGGGGATCAGTGTTCTCTGGCAAGATGAGAGTTCGGGGGCTGGACTCGGCTGCGAGAGCTGCCACTCATGGGTTTGCCCATCTCTTCACCGCAGGTACAGGAACCAGTATCCCATTCTGGGTCTCCTGTCTGACGACTACAAGGTCACATCGCCTGTCAGCAAATCGCAAACTATTGTCATTGAGAGGACTGGAGAGATATGGAAAAACGTAAGTTTACCCAGAGGCGGACTGTTCCGTCCGTGATGTTCCCAAGTAGTCAGTTTAACTTCACAGCGCGAATGGGCCAGACCTGACCTCGGCCGTGTTAATGAACCTGATTAAAGCCAGGGAACTGCTGCGGGAATTGGGTGGAGCGTAAAGAAACGCACCTTCTGTTGTGTGCTGGAGACACACAAGAAGCGGCGTTGCTCTAACAGCAGCCTCTGCCCCAGCACAGGGAAGCACGGGAGTGAGGCAGGAACTCCTTCCAGGCTGTGAAGGAGTGTTTTGGGTGGGCCGTGTTCCTCTGACTCACCGGCAGGAATGACTCCAAACTAGAGAACATATGAAGCAGCACATCCCTGAAACGCACGTGCAGACGGGGCAGTGACTACCCAGGAAATGGGGAAAAGTGGCCACTTTTTAAGGCGTGCCTGGAAGTAAAAACAGCACAGAGGACTGCAGAAGCCGTTTGTGTCACCAGGCAGGAGGTCACGGGCCAGGTCTGCACACAAGGGCAGGGCCTGAGAACGATGAACGCGGCCAGGTCAGAGCCGCGTGTGCTGGGCCGTGGCACCTGCTGACGCCGCCCGCAGACAGAGCGTGGTGGAACGGCACAAAGGAACCTGTGGTAGGAGAGCAGCTTGGTGGGGACGCGAGCAAAAGCGAGACAGTTAATGACATGAGCAGCCTGAGAGATGACGGGCAGAATCATAGAATGTTTCAGGCCGGAAGGGAGGGACCTTCAGAGGTCATCCAGTCCAACCTCCCTACACAAGCAGGGACATCTGCCTAGGTCAGGTTGCTCAGAGCCCCATCAAGCCTGACCTTGACTGACTCCAGGGATGGGGCCTCCACCACCTCTCTGGGCAGCCCCTTCCAGTGCTCTATGAGAACAAGGGGCTTGTTCTTCAGGAAATAAAAAGAAGAGGTCTGCAAACAGCAGGGTTTTATTAGTGCTCTCTAAAACTCATCCAGTTGCATTGCTACCTAGCGAAATGGCAAGGAATTAAACATGAATATAGAAATTACAAAAATAAAACCCAAACCCCGGCCCTCCTGGCTTACTTCCAAAGTCAGTCATACTTTACATCAGAGAAAAAGGAGTTTACTCTGTGTTTGAAGAGCTCAGCATGGTGAATGAGAACTGTTCTGAGTTTTAAGTTTCCCGAGGTCTCTACCAATCATTAGTGCAAGTTTCAGCTGAAACAAAACTGGAGATGTTTGAGCAGGGCCAGTTTCACCTTCGCTCCGGGCTTCGCCAGCGCTGCTCCCGCGGTACACCCCGTCAGCCAGACCCTCCTGGCCGCGCTGCCTGGCAGCGCCGGCGTGGGGCTGACGCTGGAGGAAGCGGCCTGCGCGGGGTCGGGTCTTCCCAGCGAGGAGTCCTCGTCATGCTCAGCCCTTTAGGACGTGCCGGTGGACGCACCTCGGTGTTCTTTGCAAGACTGAGCCTAGTTAAACATTAGAGAAAACTGTTAGGATAGAAATCTTGTAACGGCCCCTCTCTCTGCCAGCCTCCGTTCCTGAGTGTTCGGGCAAGTACAAGAACAGCTATTTTGAGCACTGGTTAGGGAGGAAGAACTCGCCGGCCATGTGAAACGTCAAAAGTCAGGCTTCTAGAGAAAAGAAATACACCACTAAATGGGACACGCTTTATGCGCCAGGCAGTGTTGGATTATAGACAGAAATGAGTCTGTGCCTTTCCTTCTAACAAGCTGCTTGTTTCAGGAATGAAAGAGACCTCTAAGCCACCAGAGCTGCTACGAGGAGTTCACTAAAACTTTCTGCTGTTCTGCATCCGAAAAAGGTTCAGTCTGACAGTGACAACAGCTGGGGAACACCTGGAGGACAGGGAAGCACGAGCCTGATGGAGAACACCGTCCAGTGCGCATCATAAAGAGCTGGCTACCTGGGCCCATCATCTGTCACCTCCACCCGCCCGCAGCTGCTGCCTGTGCTTTCCCACGCGCTTACCTGTTGCTCCGGAGCCAGAGCGCTGCCCTGCGTCCATGGACTTTGGTTCTTCTTTGCATGACCACCTTCTGTTCTTCAGCGAGGCCTGAAGCCATCTAGGAGACAAAAGGAAGACACCTGAAGGCTATTCCTCTCTGGACTCCTAGCCATGCTCTCCTGTCCGCTGCTGAGCAGTGAGACCCTCCCCCGTGAGTCCCGCACACGACGGGCCGGGTTCCGCGCTGAGCAACGGACAGCTTGGCCTTTCACCCGCCACGGCCTCCGCAAGGTGAAGCAAACCCCAGAAACAGCTTTCACGGGGAGCCTTCAAAATACCGCCCTGTAAACCGCTCACCTCGCGTCTGCCCGTGGACGGGACGCTAAAGCACGAAGGAGAACTACTGAACCTGCTCCAGGTACGCAGGAACTGCAGCCGGCAGGCACCCGCGTTCCCAAGTTCAGGGACTGACTGGGCAAATGCTCGTTTTAAAGATGTTCCTGACCTCAGCTGATGTATTTTTCAGCTGAACCTTTGTAAGTTCCCAAACCAGCCATAAGTATTTCTTTGCTGTGCTTAAAAATTCCTCAAGAACTTGGTATATTTTTATATAGAAAAACCTAGTATGGAAATAGCTCATAGACTAAATGTCATTATCAGACCAGCCTTTCGGTTACAGTTTTTGATCCTTGCAGGACCACAGAAATTCTCTCAAAATTATTTGACATTAAGTAGTTGTCTAAGCAACGTGGTGCAGGGAATCGCAGGGGAAATGGTTAACTATGCAGTTGAAAGGCTTAATCATGGGGTTCTTGCTTTGCTTGATTTCTGCAGGCACGTATTTCTATTTACCACTAAGATACAATGTTTAATGGTGAAGGAAGGCTGTAGGCTCTGCTCTGTGTAACCAGGAAATATACCTGAGCGTGATGTGGAGTCCCATCTATCTGTACTGCAAACGTCTGGCGTCAGCCTGCTAGGCTGGAGGGGGTGGGTTTGGGTGGTGGTTGAACAACTTGTGCCTCTAAATGAATCTTTACAAGTAATGAAGGTGTTCGTTAGGTCTCCTTTCTTGCTGCTGCTGCCAGTCCGAGGGTAAAACCCAATCCTTGCGCTGCAGAGTATCTCCAGCAGGTTCAGAAGCCAGGTAAGAGCTTGCTCCACCAAACAACAATCACTTTAGCCTAGCTGTAGGAAGGAGGTTTTAATTGCTTTAATGAAATATCCTTGCTTGACCGAGGAGTGCCTCGCCCCTCTGCAATCAGAAAGATAACGCACTCGTTTCTGCAGAGCAGTTGGACACAAGGTGCGTGTCCAGAGTGAACACCGAAGGACATGAAGGACCCGGGTGGTGTCTGTCTGGTCTATCCCAGTAAATAATCTTAGTTACTGTCGTCTAATGGCTTTTCGCCTTCAGTGACCCAAGCGATAAGAAGACATAAGAGGAAGAACGCTACGTTTAACGGCAGCATGCTGTTACCTGTGCAGGTGTCCCGACGGAAGGGAACACAAGATAACTTGCTGACTGACTGCGGGCTCTGCCTCCATCCGAGCTGAGCTCGATGCCTCCCACACGCAGCGCGGAAGATGCTACGAACAAAAGAAACACGGGTTACTGATGGACAGACCTCCTGTGCTCGCGTTTCGGCCTCTGCAGGGGCTGTGCAGCGTGTTCACTGACTGCTGTCCAGGCCACGCTCACCAATGAGCCCCAGGGCCAGAACCAGGCTCAGAACAGCAGGGTCTGGGGGGTCAGTTCTTGGCCAAGGCCACCATTAGGCAGAGGACCTGTTGTGCGCACACAGCTGGCCACAGCTGGATGACTGTGACACCACCTGGAGAGCTGGGTGACACACACCCTGTTTAAAGCCAGGGCAGTTTGCTACTGGGGAAAGCCGGCTGTCTGTCAGGAGTGCGGGTGGAGCAGGGGCAGCTTCTCCGAGGCGTGGGACAGCACGACAGGCCTGCAAACGCTACAGAGCCGAGGGGCCTAGCGGCAGACAAAGCAATAGATACGTGCCAAACAGCTCAGTCTGACGAGTAGATGAAGTGTACTGGCCAACTGGGGCTGCTTTTGTTTGCAAACCGGGTTTGTTTTAAAAAGCAAACTTGGTATTTCTTATTACAGTACATGGCATTTGCTGTAGTCTCAGCGTTACCTCAGGTGAACGGATTCACCCAGCGTTAGTTCTGCGGGAGTTACAGAAACACGGATTTCTCCTTTACTCACCTCTGTAATTGCTCTTTATCACGCTAAATGTTTCACCACAATTTCAGGTAGGTCCACTAGACTTCTACGTTTTTTCAGGAGCAAGTTAGAAGAATGAAAGAAAGCATTTACCTCATCTGTGTACAAGAACACACACCCTGCCCTATGTGCCCGTCACCAATAGCAGGCTTTTCTTGTCCTTACACTGGAGAGGAGAAAATTGCCTTCTGGTTTCTACTACTGCCTTCTCCGCACAGTTCCGTATGCAATATGGAACACTGTAGAATGAACACCAAGTGGAGCCCTGGTTCTAAAGCTATGACCCCTCCAGGATTCTGCTAAGAGTCAACAGACACAGACTTTGAGGACTACAACAAGGCACCGTACCTTCACCTTGAGAGCGCTCTGCTGCTCTTCTGCTGCATCCTCGCTCTTCATTTCATTACCTCTAACTGTGGGCATTTGAAACCTAAAGAAAAACAACACAGCTGATGATTAAGACATGAATCACTTCTAAGGGCGCCTGGCTTTTAGGAGTTCTTAGCCCGTCATTCAAATGAAAAGACACCTTGAATTTGACATTTCAGAGCAACCCTTCCCCGTGTCTGTGAATGTGGCCGTCTGCTCAAGCTCCCGTGGTGTGTCTGTACACCACAGACCCTGCAGGAGCAGGCAGAGCAACGCAGAGAGTCACGAACAGCTGAAGAGCCTCGGTGCCGCGCGTCACCAGGGCTGTGGAGCAGCCGCCTCCCGCCGAGCACGCTGTTAGCGGGTGCTGCTGCAAGGACAGATTCGGAACAATGCGACAAGCAGGGACTCTTTTCAACCAAACAGCTCAAAGCCCTTGCTGGAAATGTGGCAAAAGGCAAGAGGTGCACAAACTTCCGCCAGGCGCGCGTCTCTGCAGGGGCTGAGCCCGCAGGTATCCTCGCGCGCCGCTGCACCAACAGAGCCCGCGCAGCTCGCGGCCGTGGCGGCAGACAGCGCTCCACGCTTGCGGGACACGCAGTAAAACAACACCGCCAATTTTACCCTGCAGTTCAACATTTAAATCAGAACACTTGCAAGGCTTACAGCTGGCAGTGGCGCGCTGCCAAGCAGCACGGAGGAACACCTCTGCTTTGAAAACGAGCGAGCAGGAGCTGCCTGTCGCGCACTCCCGCCTCGTCCTGTCCTGAAGGCTTCCCCGGTTTGGGTAAGAGGCGGTTTGCTGCCCGCTCACGGGAGGGAGCCAGAAGCACAGACTCCACAGAGCAGCATCTGTGGAAGTACTGAGATACTGATTTTACTGTGATTTGACAGGAAGCCAGCACAAACTCTTACTGGGAAGGTGCACTGAAAAGAATCCGGGAGCTGTGCCTCAACCTGCTGAGGATTCCGGTGAAGCTTTAGTCTCACATTTCAGATTTAAAACGCACTTCCCAGTAAAATCTTACGTCAAGAACACCAACCAACTCCTTGCTTTAATACGGAATCTCAGTTACCAGAGCAACATGGCTGTAGGGGGGAAAAAAAAAAGTTCTACCTGCATCTTAACTTCTGCTGGATGAATCCATACACAAAATCCTAAAAAGATCCCAAATTACACAAGCAACATACACAAAGCAAGAGCAGTGTGTAAAACCACTTCCTCTCAGGTTTCTCTTTCCCCTGTAGGCACGTTCCTTCATTTTCCCTTCCCTAACCCCAACTTCCACGTCCTTTCCTCCACGAGCAACACCCTGCACAGGCCTGTTCTGGTTCCAGGCAGCACGGGACAGAACCAGCAGCGGGCCTGCGAGCAGCACACGAGCACACGCTCTCCCTGCTACTGCATTTGAAAACCACTGCTCGAGAGAAAAGTCTGACAAACTTGTTTTTCTAAACTGTTTGAAATTTAACAACATATGGGTAGTAAACCATTGACCTTAACACCGCGCAGGTGAAGGCTCGAAGCTTCTCCTCTCGCTGACAGCCCTTGTTGCCAGAGTGGTCCTTCTGAGCAGGGTTTCGTCGTCTGCACGCTGCCGAGAGAAGAACAGACAAACACTTGCCGTAAAGAAAAGAATGTTCTGCACACTAATGCAGGAAGTTACCCCAAGCAAAGCGGTCACTCGTGCTGAGCCCTCCTCCTCCAAGGCTGTCCAGGCAAGGAGCAGGGCTCACCCCCGGCAGCTCTGCCAGCCCGCGCCTGCTTCACGCCCTGCCCCAGTTTGTACCTTGGTCGGTAACAACCAGCTCGGGTTGTGGTTTTTCCAATCACTGTTCCCTCCCTCATGCTCTTCACAGATTTTTATGTTCCAAAAGATAAAACTCTTTTTTTTTCCCTAATTAAAAAGCAATCCTGTTTGGGACACCGGCAGAGTGTTAAACCGCGACATCCATTTCAGCTCCTGCAATACACAGTTACGCTGACCTTAACCATACAGTGAGGAAGCTGTACATGAATTACACTGATCCAGCATCCACCATATGCTCCTGCTGTCGTTAAAAGACGTTAAATACATTTTTTTGTGTCCTTTACAGTATATAGTTTTAGGGCAAGAAAAAACCCTAACAACTGCTCTAGAAAAGCCCATCTAACCAAAACGGATGTCCCCAGCACACCACGAGGACGGTGACCTCGCCAACTGTTCATCTCAGCAAGAACTAGCCCACAGCTGTCATTTTACACTATCAGATGCTGTCGTCCTCGAGCACACCCTGCAAACTGTAACCGTCAGCACGGTTCACCGGTCCAGCCAAGTCGAGTGACGCAGGTATCCCAGCGTGCTGGGAAGGCAATGCAGAAAGCACTCTGGATTCCACACTGCTCGCTGCTGGCCCCCCACGTCCTGGTCTGCAGCCCGTGACCTGTCATGGACTCTCGGGCAACATGGGATTAAGTCTTTCTACGTCGGCTACAGAAAATGGGGAAAATAGGGAGGTACCTGGTTATTCCGTCCCTCTGTGAGGTGGGAAGCGGCCGGCACAGGGGCGTGCTTTGTCAGTCAGAATGATCATCCTCAGGGAAGAGACTCCTTCAGTCTGGGTGTTCAGCACTAAAATGAAATGTATACAGCGTTAGAATTGTCAAAACCCCACAGCTTTCATCTCTGGGATTTTTTTCAATGCTACAGCCTCCTCCTCTGATTGCTGGGCAGACAAAAAAAGGCAGGATAAACAAAAAATAGATTAATAGCTTCAGGTCTGCAGCGTTTCTGGTTTTTAGTACACCACCTACAAGTTCAGAGGCTAAAAGCCCGCTGGAAATCCTCGGTGAGTTCATTTAATATCACGCTCTCTTCTTGAAGCGTTTACCCTCGGGCTGATGGCGTAGTTCCAGCGTTCTGAAACGAGAGAGACGTTACGATAGCCATGTTTTTCGTACTTCATTTTCAAGCTGTTATTATTACAGAGAGAAAAAGACAAAACCTACCTGGCTTTTCCCAAAATACGCGAGCAGTTTTATGTTCTCTTTAAAGGAAAAAAAGGTCAGAGCAATGTCAGCGTCACATCTGGTAATTACTTTAGAAACAAGCACAAATCCATTACCTGTCACTTAAAAGGGTTAGTCAGGTAAAACCCCACCGCTCTCCCCTCGACAGGCCAACAAACATCCCTCAAATAACCTGTTTACTTGAACATAATTACGTATTAATTAGTGAACAACAGCATTTAAAATATTAGGCAAACGGACACAGAATGAGACTTTCCTAAACACCATAAATGAAAAGCAAACTCCAAAAAATTTGGAGTGCAAGAGATGCGTTTTATTGTATGCCCGTTACGATGAGTAACACATTTAGAAATAATAATCCCACATAACAGTGACAATCTTATTTTACAGCGTGTACATCATTTTTTACAGCCACATAAAACACGTAGTTTTCCTAAGAGATTTCCCAAATTTAACTTTCTGAAGTTTAGAAATATAAAAAAAATTTATTCTCAAGGAACTGATTCTCATCTGGTGCAAAAACAAAATATGAACATTATCTGAAACACAAAGCCACACTATAGCATGAAGGTACAATTTATCATGTGAACAGCTGTGTGCAAACATGAAGCAACTAAAAAAGTAAAAAATACACATTATATGCATAACATTTATGAACAGGTTTTTCATTAAATAGCCCTAGACCAGCTTGTTATATTAAGCGCCATTTGATTTGCAGCATGCTAACACAAAGCGTCGTTTAAAGGGATGCATATTTTAAATGTATACACTGTAAACTGAAGATCCACCTCCAAACTCTAGTGGCAGCATATTTTTCTGGTTAAATACTGCATATATACTTTCTTACAGATCGGAAATGCACGTTTATAGCACGGTATAGGTTTTCTTTTTTAAAGACTTGATTAAAAGGTGCAATTTTATGTCTATATTGAAAATTTTGTAAGTGGAGGTAGACGTGAACAGTCATACCTGTTAAGAACACTGCCCTAAAGAACTTCTAAGTAAGTTAAGTACTTTGAATTGTAATTTTAAAAAACCCTACAATTTCAACTTTGTTTTTAATACTCTTTTTAGAGAAGACTTTAAAGTAGCAAGAAAAAAAAAAAAACAAATCAGTGTTGACTCACAACACTATGAGCTGCATCCATTTTATCCTTAAAAAAACAGAAGTCAAATTCCAAGTTAATTTTGTTATATGTGCCATACTGAACAACATTCAACTGCAGTTTCAGGTAAAAAAAGGGAAATTATATACACACACATCTTTAACCCTAGCACCAGAACACCACCTTTGAGATCATAACATAATGCTATCGTTTAAACATCATATCCTGCAATAGAACAGGTTAGCAGCTTTGAAAACCATCCCAAAATTACTTGTTGGACCTAAACTAATAAAGGAAACAAAAAAGTTCCCCAATGAAATGTTTGGAAAAAACACAAAAATCAACTAAAAAGGACACCCCC
>VZZY01017471.1:547203-559606 GCA_013400335.1 Eurystomus gularis
CCCCCCCCCCCCCCAGATTCGACCAGTTCTGGAACTGAATTTCCAGGCGTGATTGGGAAACGTTATGATCACATGGCTGACTAATACTCTCCTTTCACAACTGCACAAGAAGTTCCTCGGTTGCCTTTGCAAACAATTGGCAATTCCCCCCGCCGGTATCGGAGCCGTTCTCGTACCGGAGCCAAGTGCTGTTACTGACAACACGGATACAACACAACCAGCTTCGTCCTGTCTTCCACCGCTCACCAGCGGGTGGTACTAGCGACCTGAAGACATTCCCCATCCTTCCACCGTCAGACATTCACCCCTCCTCCCGCATTCTAGAGTGCTCTTTAGGTTCTGATAAGCAACAATCATAGGGCTATGAGATCCCCTGTCAACCCTCATACTTTTAAGACTTTTAATACAAAGAATGTAAAGTTATGATTTAATATCAAGCTTTGAAACCAGGAGAAACAGTTCATGAGATTTTTTTTTTTTTCTTTCCCCCCAATTAGCATATCACAGTTTCTAATTACTTCCTTCTCGAGCTCATATATTACATTATGGCCTCTTTGTGGTGCCTCATTATATGCTGATTTTTTTCCGACGGTCTACGGAATCCCTTTTTGCAATACTCACACCTATGTGGGTAGTCTTTTGTGTGTATGGATATTACGTGTCGTTTAAAGCCCGACGCATCCGTAGTGCTATATTCACAATACTGGCATTGATAAACTTTCCTTCCGCTGTGGGTCTTCATGTGCTTCTTCAGTTCATTTTGCTGCCTAAATCCTCTTTTACATCTTTTGCATTTAAAAGGCAGGTCCTTGGTGTGAACTGAGAGGATATGGCCACTAAGTACAAAGGGATCTGACGTTTTAAAGTCACAGTGTCTACACTGATGGATCTTCTTACCTTTATGGGTTTCACTATGCTTTTTGAGCTCAGAGGGCCGGTGGAAGCCTTTCTCACATACCTCGCACTTGTGGGGAAAATCCTTGGTGTGAACCGAAATGATGTGTCGCTTCAGGTCGCTGGAATTGGTGCTCTTGTGGTCACAGTGCGGACACTGGTGAGTCTTATGCCCTTGAAATAACTCGGTGTGCTGCTGCAGTTCCTTCTCGTCCGCGAACGCCTGGGGACAGTGCTCGCATTTAAAGGGCAGATCAGGCCCGTGTTTGGTTTTGATGTGAGTTTTCAGGTTGGACTGATCAGCGCACCTGAAGACACAGTGCTGGCACTGGTATGGCTTCTCCCCAGTGTGGGTCCTCATGTGCTTCTTCAGCTCTGACGGGTGACGGAATCCCTTCCCGCACTCCACGCACACGTGAGGGAAGTTCTTACTGTGGACCGCGAGCAGATGCCTATTGAGCAGCCCCTGCTCTGCGGTTTCGTAGTCACAGTATTTGCACTTGTGTAGCTTGGGCTCCTTGTCCCTCAGTATTAGTTTATTAGAGCTCAAGGGGCTCGCTTCTCGGTATCTTCTCGTATACTCTGTAAACTCATGGGTTTTATCAACTTTATTTATAAGTTTATGGCTTTCCAGATGATTGTGGAAACTTACTTTTTTGTTGGTTGTAAAGTCACAGTCTGTACACTGGTATTTCTTCTTAATCATATGATCTGGATGATTCTTCATGTGCCTTTTCAAGAATCCTCTGGATTTAAATTTTTTCCCACAAATATGACAAGGGTAAACTGTTAAGGGCTGTCCATCAGGACCTATTATAACAGCTGTTTTTAAACAAACAAAAATAAGTTATGAAGGAAATACACGTACCGATTCAGAAGTTTTAAATCAGCCAACTGCTGTTCAGATTCATGCACTTACACTGGCAGCAGAGAATGGTTCGGCAGTTTAAAAACAACCCATCCACAGCACCTACTGTTGCTACGGTTCTGTTTTAGAACCTGCCCGAGCAGATCAGCAGTATCGTATCTGCAGTGAATTTCTCCATCACCATTTAATAGCTTGCGAAATTCAAACATCGGCCCTAAGCGTACTGACTGAATAGCAACAAGTTACGACATTTTCTACGCAGAGAATTGGAGGGGGGGAAGGACACAGGAAATACGCAAATCATCACTTCTAGTTTTTAATTCTGCGTCAGCTTAAAAAAAAAAACAGAGAAGAAATAGTACAGGAGTAAGTGCCACTCCCTGACAATACGCACAACCGTCGTGTTTACCTGTTTGCCATTGCCTGGCCTCTCCTCTCCTCCTTTTCTTGGTTTTTTGTTTTAGCACTCTATTAGTGCTAATGCTATCACAAATCTGCAGGTATTGTGTTGCATTACCGTTTTTGTTTTCTAATCGTGTATCCAAGTTATTTCCTAGAAACAAAAATTAGACACCATAAAAAACCTTAAACAACTTTTTGCTCTGGGCCTGACGACTGGAGTTGCACAGCAGCTCATCTACTCTTTCCAAACACACTGCCCACGCCTCTACTAGGAGCACAGGTAACACGAGTGCCGACAGAAAGCACTAGCTAACTTTGCTGGAGAAAGCCAAGGATATAATTGTTTAAATATCGATTCATCTTCAAATATATTCCTTGGTTTTCTCGTACTTCTCAAGACGTTAACTTCTAGTAAGTTACGCTGGTCGTTTCCCTTCATTTAACTCGGTTTTACCTCTTAACAACGGCACGATCTCGATTCTGGCTACAAAACTGCATTTAAAAACCTGGCAGATCCTCCCAGCGTCCCCACCCGCCCTGAAGGCCTACAGCACGTCTGGAACTGTTTCCATTTCAAAATAGCAGAGAAAGACTGCCGAGGCCTTTCACAAATACTTTATGGATAGTTTTCTGCACGCGGTGACTGGCAGAAGGACAGATCAGTGTATTCTCAAAGACAGCGAGTTAGTTTTAATGCTGCACCAAGCACAGCTGCACGTTCTTACCTGCCGCTTGACCATCTTCGTATCTTCTGGGTAGCCTTCTTTCGTCTCCTGCAGAAAATGGGATTTTAGTCAATATAAATTACAATTCTTTTTAAATATGACGGCTCTGAAAGTCTGATCACGAGCGCAAACTGACTCAGTAAGTAACAGCCAAACTCCACCCAAACTGAGACGCGCAGTTCACAAGCGGTTCCGTATTTTGGGATGACGAGCCCCAGAAAACGAGATCGCATCGCTGTGAACGGTTCATATCCACTAAAGCTGTTGGCACGATCACCACGCTGGCTGGCTGTTGATTTCAGAATTAACATGCAAACTTTTAACCTCCTATCTCACCTCGGACACCTGTATAACCTCAGGCCCTACCCGAGGCACTACAGACCTCTGGAGGACACAGCAGTAACGCCTTCAGAGTTTACTCCTCGTTTTGGACCGGAAGAGTTGCCACTACGTGCCAAGGTCCTGTGGTTCTAAACCACCTCATCAGCCCAACTGCTGCGCTCAGAAATATTACACCAATTAATCTGAACTCACTCAATTATAACATAAATCACGGATGATCTGATATACATTTAACATGCCAAAATCTGAGACAAGAATATGAAATAAAAGAGTATTCAGAATTCACCACACAAACGGGTAAGACACTTCTGCTGTTTGAAGGGTGGCTGCAGAGAACAAATCACCTTTTTTACTTTTGTTTCTAGCCTGAAGGACTAGCAGGCTTAAAACCCGTCTGTAAACTGACACGACCAGAACACATTTACACATTTATTCCTGCTATTCTCTTCCTAAAGTTCTTCCCTTCCTCTTAGCTCATGTAAAATACTTAAGGCTATTCTTGTTTTTATAAGATCTTCAACAACCAACTTAACCCCTCAAACCCACACATTCTGCACATCCAAGCTGGAATCAAGAACAGTATAAAAGTTCTCCTAACGGCTTTCCTTTCTGCTTCACGGACCTCAACATATATCGAACGACTGAAGTGATCTGTGAGTGTCTGACGGGTCAGCACTGGAAAAAACCCACCAGTGGAAGAATGGAGTTGTTCTCTTTACAGTGAACTGCAGAAAAATTCAGGACCTCAGGTGTAAACGGTCATGAATGATGAGAGAAAAAAAAAAACCAAAACCAAAAAGATGTTCACATCATTTCCTCCATCCACTAACTGATCAGGAGCTGCTTCCAAACCCCTGGGAAAGGCGAGAGATGACCACGTTTGCACAGAGATTCTGGAATCTAGGTTAGGGAGAAAATAATGGAACGGCTTTTCAGAAATTAAATGTACAGATTCCTACCGTAAGCAGCAGCCCAAGCAACAGGGACAAAAGTTTTATTCACGCCAGAGTCTTCAAGCTGTGTCTCTGGAAGAGATGTTGCTTCTTCTTCACCTACAATAACTTCCATATAAACTTCATCTGCTATTTCAGCACAGCCTGGATTAAAGGAGAAGAAGAAATCTTTAATTTTACTCTGCTCATCCTAAACTTTCCCTCATGTAATTTGCTCTCACTCTGATTGATACCCGTTATAAATTACTTTTCTTCCTTTGCCATTTAGAACCACCCCTTCCCTTAGGGGATCATTGCTTATTCAGACATTCCTTAAAAAGAGAAAACATATATCGATAAATATAAATCCAAAACAAACGCCAACATAAATTCAAATATACAAACTTATAAACTTGTAACTGAGGACATTTATTTGCCAGCAAGCTGATTGGACAAGGCAATCCACAGGAAAACAGAAAAAGGAGAGATGTGACTGACCTCATTAACTTCATCCATGGACATGTTAAATGTAAGATAAATAATGACATGACTGCGTACAGAATGCACATCACTTTGAAATAATTCTAGCCTGCTTTTTATTTTTAGGGAAGATGAGCTTAGTTTTCTACTACTTCAGGCTGAAGAATCCTTCAGAAAAATTAAAGTCGTCCTTGAGAATGATGTTTATATTGTTGTACAAAACAGCATGAGAACCAAAAACGTTTCTTATTATGCTTACTAATATCTTCATCTTCCTGAGAAGAGTCCTTAACAGCCATGTAAACCATTTTTTCCCGCTGCATTCTACCAACACCTCCTTGCTCAATTACTCCAGCTACAGAATGTCCATTGTGAAAGTCACTCTCTGTGACGATTTCTGTCCCACCTTGAACAAAAAGAAGTTAAACACATTAAGTAAATGTAAACGAAGCCCACCAGCCAGTCAGCACAAGCCGGGTCCCAGGGGGGCGAAGAGAAACGCTTCAGAAATTTGGTCATTACGAACAGGTAGGGTAACGCTGAAGAATTAAAAGAGAAATAATCCCCAGTGCAAGGTGCATAATCTGTGATTATCTCACCCATGTGAAATGGCAGAAGATGCTGCGTGGATGTCTGCACAGGACACCTCTTCCACAGCAGCAGTCAAAACCAAACTCTCCTTTTAGTCGCTGACCCCCAGTTTATATTTGGTACACCAAAACTACTGGTAATCTTTAATACTTGTATTTATACTTTAAGTTTTGCTTTTCCACACTTAGGACAAAACAAAAGTGATTATGCCACTCAAGGCTATTTTGATAATTTTTTGTCAAAAGTGGCTTTGCCACTGCTCCCAAGAACATCCCTGCTGTAAATCTGTTTTCAGCCGTAAGAGATTTCGGTCCTTCCTGCTGCTGCATTAGCAGGCTGTCCCTCAAGACTGACAGCCCATCCCGCGAGGAAGAAACCTGACTTCTAGAACAGGACCTGGCAATTCCGGTAGGAATTGGCAGACGAAACAGACGTCGCAACTGATAAGGGATATTAAGATGCTGCTTCTCTAGATCCTTTCGCCATGGTCTCAGGAAGCACATGGTCTTCACAACCTCTTTCTCATACTTGAAAGGAATTAAGGATGAAATACCAAAAATCCTAGGGCCTTACAGAGACACTCTAACCTTCAGCTGAATCAGCTAACCGTCTAGTCCAAACAGAGAGCAAAATATGTACAATTACTTTGGCAACTTTGTGAAGGACCTGATTAACAGGCTCCAAAATCTACACTGTATCATCCCGCAAAAGACACCGAGCAATGCATAAGAGAGTCTTAATTACTTCTGAACCCACTCTGAGACAGAAAACCAAAGACAACTGCCCTGTTAGCAGGCAGTCTGAGCATCCCTAGAACAATCCTTTTCTACCATGAACTGGAGCTGAAATGATGACTGGTTTCTCAGAAAAGAAAGAGAAAGGCACCACACAGCTGAAAATTTCCTGAAGCAGCAGCATGAGCTACTTGAAAAACAGCACCGGGATTGTTACTAATTGGAGGACTTTGCTGAGCTAACGCATAGTTCTGTCTGAAGCTGGGGATTTTTCACAGCATAGCCAGGCCAGTGCTACTGGTCTAAGGGAGATGAACTCCCTGCTCCACCCCAGGAAGAACAGAGCCAGGCTGATCTGCCCTGGGAATGGCTCCGGGGCGGGTACGCTCCGGTGAGGCAGAGCTCCAGTACCCGCATGCAAACGGTGAAGTGGAATGAGCCGGAGGCTGCGGCTCTGAAAACAGCTGTAAGGGAGACTCTGCTTTTACAAGTTACAAAGAACAGAGATGGGTTAGCTGAACATCCGCTCGCAGAGCACCTGGGTCTTTGCAAAAGAGAGCTGCAGAGCAGGTCTGAGTTTCTCGGTTCGGTTTGGAGATGACCTAAAGCCCCAGCAATCTTCCCCTCTCCCTGCATCGAGGCCACCAGAGACTGCTCACTGACAGGAATCCCCTCCAGAGGCTTTTCTGTGCTGACACACAGTCTTGCAACGTCAGAGAAAAACAGCTGCAGTCATCCAACCAATTCTACATTTAGGCTTTGGTTGCCTGGAAATAAATACTGCTAATGAGAAAAGAACTTGAGACTAAGCCACAGCCAGTGTTTACTGCGCACAGGCAGCCTCCACAAACACCACGTTCTACAGAGCATTCCTGCCCGTGGATTGCATGAGCTCAAGAACGACAAACACAAAGACCCTGAAACACTTCATACTACTGGAAGAATACATAGAATTTAGAAGGTACCTATTTCGACATCATCTTCAGCTTCGGCTTTAAATATGTACACTTTGATGACTTCTGAACCAAAACCGTCATCTTTGGCAACATCATCATTTGTCACCTCGGTACTGATTTTCAAGGGAGCGCTTCCTATATGGTCCAATTTTTCTCCAACATCATCCACTGTAAACATAAGAGAACAATCATGAGGTTCAAACACCTTTTTGGAAAGTCAAAGCAATCAGCAGTATGATTTTCTCCGCTATTATCCCCATGCACAGGAAAGGTTTGTATTCAGAAACGGCCTTTACAAATCAGGTCATCTCAAGATGCGTAAAAGAGATTCCAGAAGTTCAGGACTCGTTTTACTGCAACTCAGGAAACTCGGCCAGAATTACAGGATGAAGGACACCAGAGGGAGCTTGTCAGCACAGAGAAGGTGGTAAAAGGCTGTCTGAAACAATTACGCTTAGAGAGCAAAAACGTATCAATAAATTAAACATCTATCAAAAAGATGTTAAAAATTAACCCAGAATTGCCTGTTACAGCCTGAAAAGACCCCCGAAAGTTTCACTGTTGTTAAGATACTGGTGGCTGAAGTTTAGTAGCTGCAATTCTTAGGAAGGGTGATGACTCGGGACTATATTCCCAGGGAAAGAAGCGTGCGCCAAAGATCTGCCTACATCTTCATCCTAAAAGAAATTACCTTTTTATCCTCTTTATTGCTTCAAAGCATGCAAATTAACGAAGACTACTGTGTAATATACAGCTGATTAAAAGATGCAGTGACAGTAAATCCAAATACTACTACCTGAAACTGACTTCTCATTCTTTACAAACGTGACTTAGGATCACCCATATCACATTGTACCACTGATGATACACTAATATCCACAGAAACACCCAAAATTGCCAATTCGGAGGCCACTGAACTAAGCGTCTTTCTGACATACGTACTGCTTACACCCCTCCCAGTGGATACAATTAGCTCCTGGGCACAAACCTGTGCAATGCGTAACTGACGTCCTCTAAATAGAGAAGAATTCCACAAAATATACACAAAAACGGAATTAAATACATTCCAGGGAAACAGCAATTAACTGCGTACGTTAGCATTAAAATATGTGCATAGCGGGGAAAAAAAAAAAAATCAAATCAGTGAAGTGGAAGTAGCTTTTCAAGGCTAGGATGTGTGTGCTGAACGCGGCCGCGAGGCCCGATTCCTGAGGAACGGAAGGCTTCCCTCGGGATGGCCGCGGTGGTTCCCAATCCCTGCTGTGTTTCCCGCCCTCAGTGCACCAACGACTGCTCCTGCAGAGCCTCCTGTAACTACCTGAGGCTGCAGCCTGGTGCGCTGAGGTTACCTGGGCTTAGGGAAAGCTTTTAATACTCCAGGCAGTCGTGTGGCTCCTGCCTTTCCTGCAGCGGGGCGGGAATCCACCGCAGCAATCCCACTCCCGGGCAGGATTCCACAGGATCTCCTATCCACCTAACACCGCCCTTCCTCCCCGCACTGAGGAGCCTTATTCCTATTTCACAAATCTTGGACTCCATCAGAAGAGCATACGAGTGACTGAGGGTGGTACTAGATGTAATGTAGGTAAGTACAAAGAAGTATTTTATTTCATTTTAGAACCTCTGGAAATTACGTATTTTGATGAAAATTGAACAGAAAATGTTTACAAAGCAATGTTTTAGCTGTTTCTTTTTGTAAATAGATTGATTGCATCGCCAAAAAAATATCAAACTTGGATCAGTGGAAAAAATAAAGCTTTCCTCAGGAAAAGTGTTTTTGCTTTTTAATTAAAAACCCCAACATCCTAAATCTCTATTAAAATCAACGCCAGCAACACAAACACCTTAAGCTGTTCGAACCTGGCGTTTACTGCATGGTGTTCTTGTTAACCTTGCAGGACAGTGAGAACAGTAAGAGCAGGAACACCACAGACGAGGAAGCCACAACAGAGAACGTGGCGTGTTCCTCTGACCCCCGAGTTTTCCAGCCTGGGGTTATTACCACATCTCTGTGTCCAGCATGGGAGTCACACTGCATCTGCTAATTGAAATTCTGTATGCTGCAAGAATGGAGTTATCAGAAGAGAGGATTATTCATCCTCCACTACCAGCAAAAGGGAAGATGCTAAAATAACTCGGAAAAAGTATTTCCGTACATCTACTCTGTTTGAATTTATTAAAGGCCATTTTTTTTTTTCTGCAAGGCTTTAAACATTTATGGAAGTTTCTTAGCCATATTCTTCAAAATTACACACATCCAGTTAATTTCAGTACAGTGAACACTTCCACTGCACCCATGAGACTCTGAGAATAAAGAAAATAAGTATTTCCATACTGGAAGGTTATTTAACAACAAGCAACTTCCTACTTTACGGTGGAGTAATCACCTATTTGTGATAACAAGTCTTCTTTATGGCAAATATTACCAACTATTTATGGCAGTGACAATGACTTATTATGGGTATTATGGGTGACAATGACTGTGCACCACTACGTATCTGGTGAAATAACGTAAGAAAATAACACACAATTTTAGACAGTTGCCTTGCCAGGACATAGCTGCAATACAACAAAAATGACATGAAGAAAAAAAGGAAGCTTTTTCAATTGTACAACTTCTAGAAGAGTAAATATTTTCAGCCGAAAATACGAAGTAAAATATAGGAATATAGCACGTAAACTCACATGCTGTGTTTAATCATTTCAAGTAAAGCCCCTGAACCTTCAATATCCTTCAAAAAATAGCAAGCCCTGTGCTAGAGGGGCAAATTTACATCATTATTTTCAAAACTACTGGTTATTCCCACACCATCAACCATCCTCTGTCTTTTCAAAGACCTTCAGTCCCTACAGTGTGAGCTAAAGTAATGGAAACGTATCAGGAAGTGCCCAGGGCCTCTGGAATCGCTTTTCTAGAAAAGCAGAAGTGTACTGTAACAAAACTTGTAAAATATGAACTGGACTGAGAACATGATACTGATACAGGCTCATTTTTAAGACGTTGCCTTTTGTTTCAAATACCTCAACAAGAAAATCCACTGAAGTGGCAATTGCTTAAATCGCTGTCTTAAACGTCATGGTTTCAATGTATTTTTTGAACACATTTAGATTAAGGGAAAACAATCAACAGGGCGGGACGTGTATCTTTGCCAAGTTAACATTAGGACTATTTTAAAAACAGATCATCAAAATACACTATTGTCTAAGCAACAGGACCTCAACCACAGACCGCCAACCCATCAGCGCCCAATTATCTGATGACTTTTCCCAGGGATAGTTCTCAGGAACTGGAATGCTTACTTTCTGTCAATGGAATATCAAAGTGTCTTCCAGATCGGACTCATCCACCGGAAGCACTACATATTATTATCTTGTCACTTAAAATCAACTGGAAAAACACAACAGAGAACCTTTATAAATATATGCTGAATCCTCCTGAACAAACAAGGTTTAAGGGAAAACTCAGCACTCTTCCACTTTGGAACTTACCTTCCTTGGCTGTTTTCAGGTGTGTGATGTCCAGATTCACCGTGGATTGCCAGCTCCCCATTCATGTGATGCCTCAGCATGCACTATGCTGGTGATATCACACCCACCATAGGAGCCCGTAGGGATAACATGAGGGCAAGATAAGTCCCGTGGTCTTACAACTGTTCAGAGTTTCCTAATGTCCGATATACTTATTTTATATCGCATAGGTTACAGTATAGGAGTAGGAATACTAAAATGTTTAGCAACTTATGTAACACTGTATCGTAATATACTAAAAAGGAGGTGGTGGTGGAACAGTACCTTACCCCTAAAGGCCAGCTCCAGTGTTGTTCTTTGGTGGGTATGAGGTCACCAACATAGTGCATGCAGGGCCAACACACGGATCGGGAGCTGGCAAGCCGCTGTGGGTCTGAATATCGCAAACCTGAAAAACAAAAAAGGGTACGCTTTAAGGGACACGTGCGCTACCGCCGCCCGGGCAGAGCGGGACGTTCAGCGCCCTCGCGCCTCGGCAGGGGATGGACGGGGTTCACGATCACACCGTTTTGTATTCCCTTCCTTTTTAGCAAGCCCCTTTTAAACAGGTTGTCTGGAGATTTAAAACAAGGGATCGTGCGTGTTCCCCGGCGTACGCTGCGAACGTAGCGCAAAGAGATTTTTAAGTCTTCCCGTTTGGAAAGGCTGATTTGATTTAAAAAGCTGAATTCATCTGCACTGGGAGGGCAGAGCGGTGACAACCTTCTAGCGCAAATTTCCAATTACAGAATCCCACGCAGCACGTTTGCGGAACGATCAAGATGAAATTACTATTTTCCAAATAGTATTTAGGCAAATATATAATTACCAAGAGCGTACAAAATGCCTACACGGGAACGTTGTCTTAAAATGGCGAAAAATCACCTTGCAGTGTATTTAAACTGCAAGTCCCAACAAAAGAGTAAGGCAAGTTAAAATCCCACGCTCAGCGCAGCATCACACCCTAAAATGTAGTATTTTAGAAATTCCCAAAGTGTGTTCCACAGGACCGCTGCCGGTATTCCCCAGGGACATTATCTGTCATTTCAGGTAGAGTTTCCCTTTCTTAGATGCTAAATGTCATCGAAAGACAGTTAAATATTATGAGATTCTATAAAGCTATCGTTCTGATGCAATTCAAATTATTAAAAAGTTCAACAATCCTACATATACACCCCAAAAGAAATACCATAAAATTAGCTTTCTACAATATTTACTGAACATTTAACAATTTTAAAACGTAAGTAAATAAAAAGGGGTTTAAACTGCTCGGTAAACTGAGACATTTACCCTGTTCTACGTAACAGATTCTCTTCATAACATAACAAAGTTAAGGCTAACTTAAAAACTTTTAAAAACAACAGAAGAAGTGTGTAAGATTGATTCATTTTTGCCGAGAAAAAAACCAAGAGCAGCTACTTTGTTAGGCAGGGCTGGTACACCCAGCACAACACAGCTCCAAAGCTGGCAGAAGCAAGAGACCTCATCTTTATCAGTGCTCTTGGACAAGGGGATCAAGGGCACACTCAGTAAGTTTGCAGATGACACCAAGTTCGGTGGAAGTGTTGATGTGCTACAGGCTGGATCGATGGGCTGAAGCCAACGGGATGAGGTTCCACAAGGCCAAGGGCCAGGTCCTGCCCCTGGGTCACAACCCCCTGCAACGCTCCAGACCTGGGGAAGAGTGGCTGGAAAGCTGTCTGGCAGAAAGGGAGCGGGGGGTACTATCGACAGCTGGCTGAAGATGAGCCAGCACGTGCCCAGGTGACCAAGAAGGCCACCAGCACCACAGCTTGTGTCAGCACCAGTGTGGCTGCAGGACTAGGGCAGGGATCGTCCCCCTGGACTGGGTGCTGGGGAGGCCACACTGCAAATCCTGGGGTCAGTGTTGGGCCCCTCACTCCATGAAGGACATTGAGGTGTTGGAGCGTGGCCAGAGAAGGGCAAAGAAGCTGGGGAAGGGTCTAGAGCA
>VZZY01017471.1:559799-570042 GCA_013400335.1 Eurystomus gularis
AGGGCCATGGTTTACTGGTGACCTGGCAGTGCTGGGTTAATGGCTGGATTCAATCATCTTCAAGGTCTTTTCCAACTTAAACAATTCTGTGATTCTGCCTTAATTCATCTAAAACCATTCCTTAAACCAAATACTAGGTTAATAATGTACTTTCCCACTGTGATTATTTAGGCACACCACGATTATACACATACACAAATCTAATCTCCTGAAAACGAGGTCGGTTCACCACAAGGTCTCAAACCAGCTTCGAATCACAAAAGCCATTGGTAGGCTTGAGGATAATGACAAATACAAACATATCAGACACCGCTGGGGTCATCGGGCAACTGCTACTGCAAGTTTTAAGATGCTCTGGTGTGAAGTGCAGTGATCATCATTATCAATCACACAGATCTAGCTCAGAAGGAATTCCAAAGATGGCTTTACTTACAATTACAAAGGTGCAGTTGGAAATACCTCAGTTACAGAATACAACTCATCGTAAGTACTCTGTCAGAAAGGAGGAATTTGTTCAGTGAAACAACTGACTGGAAACGGTGTTCCTTCATTTACAGACACACAGGAATTTTTCTGTTGTAGGTCTAATCTGTGTTTAGGCTGAGGGGTTTCGTTTCTTTCTCCAAAAACCCCTTTTTGACTTCTATTAGTGACATATGGCATTACAGTAACGATCAAATGATAAACATTGCTGTCCATCCTATACGGAACAACAAATAAATACCAAAATGTATTTTGCATAAGGCACATACATGCTAGGAAATATTGAAACCATTCTAATCACTAATCAGTCATGTCCTGTCTTTAAATTCTTAATAAACGCAGCTTGCTGTGAACAGACTGACACTTTGACACACTTGGCATTGCCTTTTTTTTAACATATTGCTTCTGCCTAAATAAAATCTGTTTTGACCTACTCACATTTCAGTAACTAGTTTGGAGAAGTCAAAAATGTAAAATGGACTATCACCATTTCAGCAAATTCGCAGAACAATAACAACGGGTATCTTGAATATAATTTAACCACAGGAGAAACATCCTAAGGTCCTAAGGTCCTTCCCCTAGCTCTCAGCCAACAAGTAGCACAGGACCACAGAGTTTCCTCAGAGTTGAATGCTGTGTGGAAACCACAACGGGCAGCCCCTTTTCCAGGGTGAGAGCACCTCAGTTACCGCACGCAACCCCTTAGTGCTATCTTCAGTCCAGAAGAGGACAGCAGATAATAAAACGTCTATTATAATTTATAATGCAGCTGAACTGTATTTTGTGGACACACAAGAGAAAACTTTCTGAGTCAGGTATCTTTAAAACCTACTCTTTGTTGGCTTCTCCTGATTAAGCCCAACACAAATCTACGTAACCTGCTCACACACCTGTGTACTGTTTCAAACAAGTGTCAGACTCAAAATACGTCATGGAATGTTTAACTTCCCGATGCGTTTTTCTGAATTTTCAGTGATATCTAGTTGCAGAAACACAAACACACACTCATTCGCTCAACAGCACAAATGTCATTCTCTTCCTTGCTGTTATCAGTGGTAAAGGATTTTTCATCAAGCAAACCCAAATGCAGACACCAAGATTAACTGGGCAAGAGACTATTAACTGCGCGTTCCAGTACAGAGTGCAGCAAGCATCCAGTTATAGAACTTCTCCCCACCAGACCACTTCTACTTCAGATAATCTCCTGTTTGTATCTACCTTTGTTTAACTTACAAGATATCATTAAGTAGTCTTCAGATGTACTCTTGCCATCATCGTCGTCTTCTGTTTTGATGGTCACTGTGGAGCCAGGAACAGTGCCAGCTGCTTGAATGACCGCCTCGGAATCTGAGTTCGTTACAAGAACTTCTTCTGAAACCATCGTAGGCGAGTTGGCTCCTGACACAGAGTCTTGCACCACGTGCTCCAAGTGTCCATCAGGACCCGTAACAAGGTCAGCCACAAAAACCTGATCAGGAACTCTAACGGTTTCTGTTATGAGATCAGAAGTCAAAACATGATCACTGGTATCTAAAGCTTCTTCAATAGCAACATCAGCTTCCAAGACAGAATCGGGAACAATTACACCTTCTGTTACAACATCAGTTTCAGTGATGATGTCAGGTCCTTGGACAACTTCAGCTGCTAAGCCATGATCAAGAGTTATTCCATCATCGGTAACAACATCAGAAACTAGGACAGCTTCGGGGACTGATACAACAATATGGTCTCCATCAATGTGAGCAGTGCCAGCCATTCCAGCCACTATGAAACAATTGTGAATGAGGAGAAAAGTGTTAAAATTAGTGCATTAGCAACCGGGTTATCTACGGAATGGAATAACTGTATATCTAAGTTGAACACTGATGTACAAATCTGCTACTTTCCAACAATCCACACTCAACATTCCACCCAGTAAAGACTACCCAAAACAGCCTGTAAGCTTTAAATGAAGAAAAACAAAACATGCTACTTCAAGACATAACGTGGAGTCTTCCCCAAATTAAGGTTTTATAATGCTGGTATGTTCGAAACCACAGGCCAGTTCACAACTTCATCTTTTCATAAGGGGCACTTAGAAAACATTTGATTCCAGCAGCAAGTTGAACCTTCACAGAATTATTGCGTGATACTGGCAGGGTGGTAACAATACATTAACTGCTGTTACAGAAAAGGACTCTCATTGTTTAGAGTGCCTGGGCCTTGATGAAAATAAATACTCAGTTGTATGCAATATTTATAGCACAATTTTCAACAACTTGCCACGTGGCAATGGATGGCTAGGAGCAGCAACCTGGTTTTCATTACCAGACCTGACTGGCCAGTCCTATCCGCAGACTACTTTTCTATGCATAAAAATGAACGAGCAGTGGATTATTTTAATGGCTCTTAATGAATAAAACACTCAAGAAAATGGTTCTTATCAGAATGAAATAAGAAAATATTCAGCATTGTACTGCAAATGCAATTATTGGGTACCTTCTGAGGGATATTAATTTACGTGAGAACAAAGACCTGGTCCTTCCCGATACCTGAGAAGGTTGTCTCCTGTCGTAACGCAGGAGACCCACATAGAAAACAGGGAGGTTTCTTGCTGTCCTTTCTCTAAACGTTCAGAATTGCTGAGGTTATTTAGCGCTGCCACCAAAAGGAATAGTATTCATTTAGAAAAACCCCCTCAATTTAGAAACACGTCTTCTCACACCAGTACTGTCCCAGGACGGACGTTTCGGACAGAAGGTTTCTAAGCACACGTGGACATGGGGATTTAGCTACATCTGTTGATTGTTGCCTACACAATGCTTCCTGTTGTCACACAGACAAAAACATTCTTTCCCACCACACTGACTGAAATGCGCAGGAGAACCGGAGACGGTTCTCCAGGTGAGCACCCCAAAGCCCGGGTGTTGCTTCCCTCCTGTGCTGGATCTTATGTACATCTCCTGCCTGTTGGAGACATAACAACTAGTCAGTGTGATTTCAAGCACACGCACCACAAAGCCACCGAGATCCAGGGAACATTCTGTCTCACCTGGAGCACGCTGGGCCACAGACTTTTTTCTTTTTTTTTTTTCCAGAATTACTTCAATATTTTAGAATAAAGGACTGTTTCAAAATCAGCACCCAAAGTACACAAAAACATATTATACATCACCTTAAATTTTGGCTTTTCTCCCAAAAGTCATGCAAACAGCACTATGTTACTCAACTCTACATCTTGATATCATTTATAAACATACAGCAAAAACCGGAAAAAAACAGTCTCGATCATTATTTTTAATAGTTAAAATGTTTACCAAAATCCTGCATAATCATAGTGTGAGGCATTTTGGATTCCTGTGTTTGCAATCCAAGACTTCCACCACCTGGATCCATATTCAGCTAAGTTCATTCACAAATAACTGAAATAAAAGCAAAACCAGAATTTATGTTGACAGTGTTATTGTGTTGATTTGCTTTACTGGATTAATGTGTCACGCTGACAAGCACAGAAAAGCGTTCATCCAAAACATCATGCAAAAAAGCATGCAGCACTTCATACAATTCACTTGGCTTTACTCTTACGTTTTTATATTCCACCCATAAGTAGTCCCAACAGTAACCAAAAGAATTACATGTGAGTGAAACCAAACAAGGCAGTATTTCTTGGGCAGGACTTAGAGGGGTTTTTTATGTAAGTCTTTGGTTATTGCCTGGCCTAGACCAGCTCTGTTTATACTCTGCACAATTTAAGTGGAAAGTGCTTTCTCCTTACCTTCAGCATGCAGTGGTTACTTTACTTCTAGGAGCAGTACGCATAAGGAACGCCTAAACTTTCCATTTCCCCACTGCAAATTGAACACTAAAATATTTCTGTCTCTATAGGGTCAGAGCTCACCGACTGAGAGCAAAGGTCTCACCTGCAACACCAGCGGTGGCATCAGGCCGTAGGAACAACACAATATAACACATATGAGTAAGCAACTGAACCTAGTTACAGGTAACTTGCTGTCTAGAAACAGAAACTGTCTCAAACAGCAAGTTAACTTTGCTTTAAACCAACCGTAGCTGTCTGTGGAAGCAAGAAGTTGGACACGAACAGCACGCTCGTGTTATTACCGACTACATGCCTTATCCTAACAACATACATCGGTAACCACCCGTGAAAAAGTCACCCTTGTTCTATCCCTGTCTATGTTCTTGAACTAATTAAAGACGAATTTAATTAAATAAAGACTAGTGACTATAAATGCAGGGACCTGCATCGAAGAAAGTTGAGAACTGTATTGGGAGTAGCAATTTCTCAGATTCTTTCACAACTTCTTATCTATCAGATATTTCTAAACAGATTTTAACGTGTAAGTGTAACTGAACATTATATTTAGTTAGAGGTAAGTTTTGGAAAAGCTGCGTAGCACACTAGATTTACGAGAACAGAAGTGCCGAAGCCAATTTTCTCTTCCAGCGGCTGTGTAGGAACCTCTCTCTTTCATTAAAACGTCTGACAAAGGGCCTGGTAGAAAACAGAATCAGCCCTCAGTGAGATTTGCATGCACAGTGCAGAACAACCCATTGTAACAGGCGACAGCCAAGCCTAAGAAAGGCCAAGTGATTTCAACGTCTCCATCGCCACGATCCTTGCTGAAGAATGACAGCGCTCAACAGACTTGTGTGCCGACACCTCCATCTACCATTCCAGCGTTCCACTCCCCACTCTGGTTGACATTTTATTTCAAAACTGTCAGGTTACTCTACAGAGCTTCTCTTCCAGCACTGTCCCTTCTGTGCTGCCAGGGAAAAGCTGGTCCTACGCAGCTACCGCAACACCCCTCTGATAGAAAGCGGGCCCTCTAATCCTGCTGGTACCCGCCCGCCAGCTCTTTGTGAACCCCCCATGTTAGCCTTCACTGTTACCTCATTTGCTCTCTTTTCTTTTGTTTTTGGCAATCGGTTTGTTGCTTTGGCTCTTCTAATTCCCCTTAATGCTTCAGGGCTTCTGCTTCCCGACTTCACTTTTGTCAGACCTGCCTATCTGTCTTTCAGAATCCCCCAGTTCCTCAAACCCTGCCACGCAGCCATGGCTGTTTTGCTCCGAGTTCTACTTCTGAGATTCTTGCACGCATTAAAATGCAATTCCAATGGCACCCAAGAATTTTCACGCAGGGAGCGCAACTGTTGAGCTTCTCAGTAAACTCAGTTTTACCAACATCTCCATTTCTGCCACCTTATCTGTCGTGAGGATGCTGAAGCTCTTTCCTAAGGTACAGCTACACAAACCGGCTTTCAGAGAAGGGAACGTTTCTTTGCAGAGTGCTTCCATGAAATGCAAGAAAGAAAGATAAATTAATATCCTCCATGTTATCTCTGCATTGCTACTCAGCATTAAAGCCTGGGGATTCTGAATTATTTTGCAATTTGATGCAACCAAAGCTCTTGGTGCAGATGAAGCGACTCCATAGAGGCAGCTACAGAAGTATGGAGAGAGCAAGGCTTCCACAGGTGAAAAACATCTAGCTTTAAAAAAAATGTGTTGCACAAGACTAAAATACTGTACTTTCCTGCCCTCTCATGTCCAAGAATCAGAAATAAGCGACAGCATCCCATGGAAAATGAAGAGTTTTAGGAGCTGTGGGAAGTGAGCACAGAATCAAGCCAGAACTGCCCGGAACTGGCCAGTGCAGAGATGAACGGGGAAGTACAGGTGCGCTCGAGAGCAAATCTCAAAAATATGGTACTTTTAGTGTTGAAGTACCAACCTTGACTTTGCCCTGCTGGATCTCACAAAAAGCTGACCCCTACCCTACCACAAGAATTGAAGTCTGTCCATCTCAATCCAAAACAAGATAGAAACTTTGTGGTAGAACACATCTGACACGCCCTTAACCCCGTTAAGAGCTAATCCAGTCACGCGAGGCGAGCGATAAAATAAGCCAAGCTGCAGGAATAAAGGGTTTAAGTGCCTGAAATCTCTGAGATACCTCTAAGCCAGAATCAAGCCAGGACCTAATGCAACTCACGGTACCGCACTAATCCAGAACCGAACTGAACTTTGCAGTAGCCATGACGTTAATGGTAACAGGCTCTAAGAACCAAACAGATCAAAGCATCCGAACACCAGCTACTCCACTTGCGGCACCACTCGTGGCTCACCAGAGCTGCCGGCGCTGGATCCTTGGCACCAAACCGAGCGGCCATCGGGAAGGAGGACGCTGGCACTGCCAGTGCCGAGGGCCAGGCGGCACGGGGCGGCCCGCACTCGGAAACTAACGCTCAGCTGTCGCTCAAGCCAAGCGGGAAGCCACCAAGGTGGGATGATGTCAAAAGTCAAATTTGGTGCTACGTTGCTTTGCCTCCTTTTTCATCTTTGGGTTAAATGCCTTCACTTCAGCAAGAGATGCTGAATTCCTACTCTGCGCAGGCCAAGACCTGCATCCCAGGTATGATTCTGTCTTTGGGGGTTTTTTAACGTGAAAAAACTCAAAACAGAGTAACGACAGAAAGAAGCATGGAGAAACCACAATCCCTGCTTACTGCAGCTTCACCGTCAATGAAGGAACTGAGAAGAAATTATTCCTTCTTTTATACTCCTGAAATCCTCAAGCGGAGGAAGCAGCAAGCAGCCCACAACGATGGCAATTTCAAGAAAAAGTCACTGATCCACCCCAAGGTGGTTTCAACATAACTGAGAATAGAGAAGAACCAAAGAACTTGTATCACCTAACGTCACCGTCATCCTTTTAATGCTTTCTCCTCCTATCTGCTCAAATCTACTTCTCTCATATTGACTTTAAAACTACACCACTAACTCCTGGGGACAACAAGGACATAAATTTCTTCTTGCAGAGCTACAAGAATAGCCCAGTATCATTTCTTGTCGATGCCATAAGACAGTAATCCTCTGTCCCTCCTGAACTATCACCACAGCCATCTGAAACTCTGGCTGGAGCTAATGAGTACTGCCTACTGCAAAACAAGATACAGCTCCAGACCATAAATGGCTAATTTAATATCCTAATTTCAGAATTAATGCAATGCTCTTGTGACTTCCTGACCGCAGCCTTTGTATTCAGATAATCCTTTTTTTTTTTTAATGTAAAATTATCTTAAATTATATCAATCTGAGATTACAGGAGGAATATGATAGGCTCTTCTTCCTTCTCAATCAGCAATTTATTTTTAGATTATATAATTAGATGCCCAAATATACTACATATTCTGCCACACAGAAAATTCAATACAAGGTAAGGCTATCATTTTAACGTAAATTAAAATTTCTGCAAGGAAAGCAAGTTATCACTAACAGGAGTATTTTCCCAGTAGCTAACAGGACTGTAAAAATTACCAAAGTTATGGGATGGCACCTTCTGGGCGTGTAGTATTGCGAGCACCTTCAACTTCCAGTAAACCCAGAGAGGGATGATGACACACCAGCAGTAAAGATGCTGAAGCTGTACCTCGGTTGATGCAGCTGGTATCCAGCCATTACTTAATTATACTCATCCAAACCCTCAGCGCAGACAAAGGACACAGTTGCCCCGACTATGCAACCAGAGATTTATCTTTTTATATCTACTTCGGGGTCTTAAAGGCATGCAGCGACAGCAGGAAACCCCTCACTGCTAACGCTGGAACAATTAACAACAGTTAAGGCCCACAATTCTGCTACAACTGGGTGTTTCTGCTCGCAGATTTAGTGCATATGGTTTAGCTTCACAAGCTACATTTGCACGCAAATCTTAATACTGGAAAGAGCAAAAAAATGCAGTACAGTGATTAACTGTGGTTCTTCTCAGCTTCTTTCTGCAGTACACGCTGTTCTCTACCCACACCATCACAGAAGTGCTTCAATCGCATGTTTTAAAGGACAGAGAAATAAGGCAGAAAGCCACAGTTCTGTATCATGGCACAATCCCAAACTTCTCCGTACCTCTCTTGCCTTAAGCTTTTCCCCCTCAACTCCCCTTCTCCTCCGTGTACTTAGAAGAAAATACTGTGAAAATGCTTTATAAGCATCAGCCAATAAAATACGATGACTTCACAGCATTCCATTAATATTTTCATTATTTGTTTTTAATTATAGCACGCTGCCTTGCCCCAGGGATGAGTACATTTACCATCAGATCCCCAAATCAAGAACTTCAGGAAACCTAAATTGAGATTCCCAGAGCAGCGTCTCTAGGCTACCTTTTTAAAATATCTATCTGATACTGTTTTGCCAGTTTTAAAAATACGGTTCTCTTCCTAACTAGCTTCAGAAGGCTGATTTTAACCTATTTCAGTTCCTTATGCCAAAGCTCTTCCTTAGGGCTTAGATAAGACCAGACAATTAATTTCAGAGTGAAAAAAAAAAAGGATATATGACCTCTCTGACTACAGGCAGGGACACTACTATAAATTGCTAGCATAAATGGTGTTTTTTAAGATCAAATATAATGGTCAGTGGTTGGAACTATGTAGGAACACATATGTGTAATATCAACACTCAGCTGAAAAAGTGCTAAAGGCCCAGGCCCTTAGAAACACGGCTCTAGTACACACATGAATTTAATCTTAGCTTGCTCTTCACACAGGAAGATCAAAAACCAAGCATTACTATTTTAATGTTCTGTCATCAAGATTTCAGAAAACACCTTAATTTGAGAGATCTTCAGCAAAGTATTTTAAGGAGGAGGGAAAAAAGTGAATGCCTCAGCACTTCTACCCTTCCCAGGAAGAAGAGGGTGTCATTCCTGTACTCAGAGGTACAATGAAGCTCCCAATTAATCTGCTGCCTTCCAGGCATTGTTGTTGTATTTTTTACGTTATCCAAATGTTAAATAATTCTACAAAATGCTCATTACAACTTAATAAATGTACATGAATAAAGAGAATATATTTAATACATCTGGTTACATCCTAAGCAGTATTGTTGTGCAAATGCTAAGCCTCTCCCCAGTTTACACATACACTTATTCCCATTATGTCCTGGCCATATGTTTTCATATAAAGCGTATCTGCACCGTCAGCCCTTAACGACCCCTTTAAAATAGTCAATTTCTTTGAAACAATATGTAAGACTTGTTTACATATAACAAAGTAAAACACAACACCATACTTTGTCAGGAATTGCAGATATTCCTACGCTGCATATGACATTTTGATTAAACCAAAAGGACCAAGCTCAGACACAGAGCGATGTCACACAACAAATAAATCCGTACGTGGTTGAAAAAATCCAAACCAGATGCTTTCTAATGATTAGATCTCTGAACATTCACGTTCAGTAACAATATAAAATAATCATCCTCCCCTGAAGGCACGTTAAGGTTTTGGGGGTTTTCCCCCCGTAATTTTTAATGCAGCAACCAATAAAAATGCAACGAGAAACATCCTGCTTATGCAGAAACCTCGAACAGAAGGAACCCAAGCCATAAAATAACGTGCAGAATAACACAAGCCCTTCACAGAATAAGACCGGGCATTAAAAACGAATAAATCCATTTTAAAGTCCTTTATTGTGGCCGCCCATACAGCACCCACACTCTAGACCCGTTTAAAAGGCGAAAGACTAAATCTTTTTTTGTCTTGCTGCCCGAAACGCGCTTAAGGCTCTTGCATAAATTAATAAAACAGCCGAATTTCGATCTGCGCGTTACATCCACCGCCACAGCAGAACTTCCGCAAGAGAAACGAGGAGCAGCGAAGGGCCAGGGCTGCAGAGAGGCACGGCACAGCCGGGGCTGCCGCAGCTCCAACGCCCGACACGGCGGCTCTGCGCGGCCGCGGAGGAGCGCGGAACCGC
>VZZY01017471.1:571140-601850 GCA_013400335.1 Eurystomus gularis
TGGCCCTCAGCACCACATCTCCACGGCTTGGAAACCCCTCCAGGGATGGGGACTCCACCACTGCCCTGCCCAGCCTGGCACAGCCCCTCACAGCCCTTGACAGGAAGAAATTGTTCCTCATGTCACAGAAACATCAAATGGTTTGTTTTGGAAGGGATCTTAAAGAACATCCAGTTCCAACCCCCTGCCATGGCAGGGACACCTCCCACTAGACCACCTTGCTCAAGGCTCCATCCAACCTGGCCTCGAACACCTCCAGGGATGGAGCATCCACAACACCCCGGGCAACCTGTGCCCATGTCTCACCACGCTCAGAGTAAAGAATTTCCTTCTAAACCTCCCTTGGTGCAACTTGAGGCCATTTCCTCTTGTGCTCTATCACTTGTTGCTTGGGAAAAGAGCCCGACCCCACCTGGCTCCAACCTCCTTTCAGGGAGTTGTCCAGACTAAGAAGGTCTCCTCTGAGCCTCCTTTTCTCCAGGCTGAACAACCCCAGGTCCCTCAGCCGCCTCTCACCAGACTTGTGCTCTAGACAAGAGCTGTCCAGTCAGTGTTTTACCCAGAACTGGTGGCTCTCCTGGGCTCAACAGCCCCGGAACCACCAGTGGAGGATGAGGCGGCACCCTTTGTGCCCACAGGAGGTATTCCTGGGGTATCCTTTTGGCTAAAATTCCCTATGGCTTCTCTCCTGTCCTACTCCCACCTCCTTTCCATGAGCAGTGGAAAGCAACAAGCAGCCTCACACACGTGTCCTGCCCTGCCATACGGTGACACATTTTTGAGATTCTTTGCTGAAACAAGGTCAGGCCCAGCCCTATTTCTGTATTGAATTTCAAGTATTTCTACATACATACGTTTCAGAGAGAATGCAAAGACGTGCAGATGTAAAAAGAGGGTACTGGAAATCCCAAATGAACTGGCACCGCGTCACTGTCCTCCCACCCACCTTCAGCTCGGGAAGAAAGATGAAGGCACCTTGGCTAGGCAGCTGTGACTGTCTTTGCTTCACTCTTGTACAGCACCAGGACATAAAAGACAGGGGCTTTGGTATTTAAAATACATTCTTGCCAGTACCACCAGCCTCAAGAACACAACAAAAGAAAACCCTGACACCGACTGCACATGGGAAGAACCTGCTGCTGTAAATCACTGTATTTTCCCCACAGTTTTTTCAATCCTTTTGGGTAAGTCTGTGAATACCAGCATCCCTACTCGTGTACTTCTCTTAATAAAACACTGACAGGTCCAGAAAAAAGACAGACGGGAAAGGAAGGAGGGAAAGGAAAGGAAGGAGGGAAAGGAAAGAAAAGGAAACTTACAGATAACTCCTAGAAATGAATCTTGGGTGTTACAAAGCTTTGTCTTTACAGTTACATTTGACATTAAAAATGTTGTTCATGGACAGTGGGACTCAGTTGCCTAAACGTCCAACAGGAAGTCCAAAACGGGTACGGCAGACACGACAACCTGCAGAAGGCTTGCTCTCTTCTCAAACAGCAGCAGGACATCAGATGGAATGCCACGGACTGGCAAAAATCAGAGAGTCACAGAATGCTTTAGGTGGGAAGGGACCTTTAAAGGTCACCTAGTCCAACCCCTGCAAGGAGCAGGGACATCTGCAACTAGAGCAGGTTGCTCAGAGCCCCGGCCAACCTCACCTGCAATGGTGCCAGGGATGGGGCAGCGACCACCTCTCTGGGCAACCTGGGCCAGTGCTCCATCCCCCTCAGCATAAAAAAATTTCTTCCTTCTCTCTAGTCTAAATCTCCCTCTGTTTAAAACCATCACCCCTTGTCCTGTCACAACAGACCCGCTACATTTGCCCCCTTTTTTAAGGGCTAAGCAACAGAATCGTGGGGTAAATCTATCCAAAGCATACCACACACCAAAGTCAATAAATACAGTATTAAGAATATTCTAACCAGTTCCTCAGCTCTAGCAAAGAGATAGACATTCTAATAAGAAAAGTAATTTCAAGCTGATCAACACAATTGAAGAATGAGAGGTAAAAACACCCTGAAAAAGGTAACCACAAAACTGAACACCTGGGGAAATGGTGAGCGAGAACCTCACAAGGTGATACGATCAGCAAAGCAGGACTACAGAGAGATTAATTATCCCTTTCCTCAACAAAATCCCATCTGTGCTGGATTCTGTGACGGGAATCCTATCTGTGCTGGATTCCTATCAAGGGAAATGTCAGAACCAAAACGAGCATAAAATAGCACCAAGCAACAACAAGGCCATTGCCAGTGGCGTGACACATTTGACACCAGACCCGACATGCAGATCTGCAGAGCAAGGCAGCAATCACAAGGAAAATCCATCCAAAGCGCTGGTCAGAGGCACACAACGAACAGAACCCCACCAGGACACCAAGATCACAGGAATCTATCACAAAGCACAGCGGTGACTCACAAAGAATGCCCAGGAGACAGAACAGCGCTCTGCGTGTCAATTGGAAGCGGTCAGACGTGGTGGGGAAGCAGCACATCGTAACCAGGATACCCTGCAGACGACCAGAATTGCTCCTCACCCTTCAGAACACAAAGATCTCAAAGCATTCCAGAGCTCCTCTGCTCTCCGGGCAAGGGGCAAAGCACCGAACACAGCACTTGGCAGATGGCGCATTCGCAAAGGTGCTCCTTAATATTAGTACTGTTGGTAGAAGAGACACCAGAGCATTTCCAGCAGTTCCCTCACAGTTTGCTTTCGCATACAACTGCCTGATGTTGGTATGGATGACCTGAGCATGAGTGGTTCAGTCTCTCAGGAGCAGTGCCTATCTGTGAGGCCAATGTCCGGCAACTCTTTATCTGCCAGCGACTATGGAGCAGCCAGCCAAAGCCTGATGAGGAAAACTTTGTTCTCTGTGAAATTTTATTCAGTTCTATTTAAGCAGCATGAGCGCTTACCTTCCAGACAGCTCTCCTCTTGCCTGCACCACGGGTATTTGACAGGATTGCCTTATCTCTTTCTCCTCTCCTTCTCAAAGGAGTGGTGGAATATCAAATTGAACAGTCTCCAATTCTGTGATCACTTTCAGATTGATAAACGGAGGTAGAGGTCAACAACAACCAGAGTCTGTTAACTTATGGCACCACTGGAGGCTAAAAAGTGACAGAAAAAAAAAGCAATTCACTGACAAAATTCACTGACATTAGGATCTGACTTGCTGGGGTCAAAATAGTTTAAACTGATAGTCGAGGATCTAAACAGATGTGCTAACACCATGCCTGTGTGTTTCTGAAGATAACGGAAAGAGAACCATTTGCACCTATTTCTGACAGAAAATGAGAAATAACTGGATGGCAGTAGGATGCTTTTAGGGGATGTGCACGTGGGTGAGACGAGGAGAGGCAGTGGCATTCTGCCACGCTTCATCCTCTGGGGAGGCCCGGACAAGGTGCTGCTGGCTCTGCAGGTGTTACTAATACGGACATTTAGCTTCTTTGTGCTTTAATCAGCAACAAAACTCTTAACCCTGGGAGGTACAAGCATTGCTCTAGGCTGTCTGCAGTCTCAGAAGACATTGTAATGCACATTTGCAGTCCTTTGGATTTTTTTAAATGAGTTTTGGTACCTGTGATTTCAACTATCCATGAAAAATTCCTCTGCCAGCGTTAGATGATTTATCTGTTGGCAAATCCTGCCTAGGTCCAGAGTTAAACACCCACAAGTATCTTGTAGCAGGAGAAGTAAAACCAGTGAAAACTACTCTGGATATTTGTTACATTGGAGGAGAGATGAAAACAAAAAAGGCAACTGTGGCTTAAGATGAGAGAATAGCAGCTAGGACGGCAGCTGAGCTACAGAGCCAGGACAACGCGCCAGCTTTGGAGCCCCCTTCCTTGCTGCCCAGCAGGAAGCTGTACCTGCTCACTACATCCTCGCAAGGAACTGAAGCAAAATGCAGGGGTCTGAACAGGTTTCTGGCATCTCTACCAACTTGGGTAGGAAAGCCAATATAACAGAGCAGTAACAGAGCTGTGGAGAGTATGGGACGTGCCAGGGTGCAGTTAAGGCACAGAGCTGCTGCAGGGAGAGCCTTCTGATTTATGTAAAAGAAATGACAATATTTTCACTTTTCTAAAAACCTTAAGATTCTGGTTTCGTCCAACCCCCTGCTCCAGCAGGTCACCCAGAGCAGGGGGCCCAGGATCGTGTCCAGGCGGGTTTGGAATCTCTCCAGAGAAGGAGACTCCACAACCTCTCTGGGCAGCCTGGGCCAGGCTCCCACACCCTCACTGTGATCACAAACTACTGATCTATCAAGACCTGGGCCAGAAGGACACAGGTAGTTGATTAATGCATTGAGCAATTTTGATGAGCTGATTTTTTTAGGCACAGAAAGGTCTTACTGTAAATAGATTTCTTTACAGATCATGTGATTGTTGGTGGGGGGGAAGCCTGCAAGAACACTTCGTTATATAAATTATTTAATCGGTTCTGGAATAAATTACTTCATTGCTCTGTACATGGTTGTATCATTATTCACGATAGAGTTCAGAAAATTATTCTTATTTTTTAAAGTTCACATTTTCGATAGATGTAACGAGAGTTGTTACATGAGAGTGAGCACTTTTTATATCACAGGAATTTTCAGCATGGGGCAACTTTACTTAGTGACATAAATACTATCAGTCTAATCAGGATAATTTGTACTCGGTGCCAGAAGATTATAAAATACATATGCAGAGGTTTGTTGTTAATACATACCCAGCGCTGCCTCCTCCCTGCATATGGTTAGAAAAATAGTCTGTCCCTGGATCTGGTCTCCTTAATGGCTGAGGGTGCGTGGGACTATGCGAAAGAGAAACACGAGGTTATTAAAAAGACAAATAACAAGAGGTCATTAAAAATATACATAACCATATAGTGCAAATTACATGAGTGTTGAACTGAAGTATAAACATAATAAAGCTCACTGCTTATGACATTGGGGCTCTAAAACTAAGACATCAAAATGTTCTTTTTAAGTTCATTTTTCTGTCAAACCTTCATCCTTCTAACACAGATAAAAGTGAATTTAAAGAAGCAACGTATTCTGTGGGCTTTTAATTTTTCCACTTTCCAACTGAACAGTTCCTATCTCATTTTCTACATTCCTATGATTATTTTGAAAATGTTTTAGATTGGTGATAGGTGTTCCTTCAACATTTGCAAAGTCTGTATTAGAAAAATCAGACCTTCTTGAGGGACCGGAATACCCAAAAGCTCCAGTCTGTTTCTGCAGCAGAACCCTGCTACTTAGGAGGAAAATGTTCCGCCAGCATTTACTTGCCTGGTGGTAAACAAGCTGTGGGTAGGAGCTGCAACAGTTGGCTGGTGCTAGTGGGGAGGATTAAAGTCAGCAAGTACAGCTAAGGAAACTATGTTTCTTAAAAGTAATGAATATAAATAAATGTGTACTTATTAGAGGCAAACCAGGCAAGCCTTTGGATAAATCAGTATTTTAGGATTTAGGTTCAGAAACAAGAGAAAGACACACTGACTTTTTCTTTTTGGTGATGCATTAGGAAAATGGACTAAGTCTCAGACAGCAAGCTGATAAATAGTCCTGTGTCCTAGTTCCCATTTAGTAATAATGTGCAAAATAATCCTAGAACTCTTGCAGCAGTGCCGTTAGAATTACGCAAGGTAGAGGAGAATAAAGAAAAAAATCAGAAGAAGAACCTCTTTCTGTCACAGACTCAAGCCACAAAATACATGTGGATAATCCAGTGAAAAGCTTGAAACTGGATCTTTGTCAGCTGCTGTGCCACTGGCAAGCCACAAAGGAATTCTGAGGCTCCGAACCAGAGTATAAAAGTGAAAATGAGCAAAAAAGACAGAAATCCAGCAGCATACCTGTAATTCTGTAAGTGACTTGGGGTCGGGACATCATCAACATCCTGACTGCTTGTTACAGCTTTTGGGATGTGTCCAGCCCGGCCACAGTCACCCTGGGTGTGGGGGATCAGGCGGTTACACAGAGCAAAATGCCAACGGATTCCCCAACCAGCTCACCAGGTACAGTATATGTTGGCAGGAAGTTTTGGTGTAAAAAAATAAATAAATAAATGTATAAACCAATCTATCAGTTACAAAATATGTTTTGATAGACGTGTTTTCAAATGTCTAAATTTAATTTATTTAAAATACTCAGTAGAGGAAAAGTCTTTACATCTAATGCAGAAAATGTACCCCCAAGATCTAACAGAGAAGTGCTCAGTCAGGAAAGTCTCTGCGTAATTATGCAAACCAGGTATTTGGGGTGTGATCAAGGCCTGGAAGTCTTGTTGAGGAACTTTTATGATTCAACATTTCAGAAAGATGCCACTCCATAACTAGTAGTGGATTTTCCTCTGACTTACACAAAACCCGGTCAAAAATGAAACTAAATACAGCGATCAACAAGTAAGATCACTTGAATATTGTTGTTTAAAGGCTGGCTGCTGTCTTAGCAAACATACTGCTAGAGGAAGAAGGAAAACGTCATGGAAAAACTAAATCAATATTCTATATTATTCATAAAACTAAAAAAATCATCTTCATTTGCTAAAGGTATCTTTGTTTAAACACGTAATGACCTGAAGTAGTTTTTCAAAGCAAGGAAACCTCGGACAGAAGCGACGTTCAGGGCAGTCCATCTGCAGGAGCTGATGCAGATTCTGATTCCCCCTCTTGCCCCTCTCGCACGGCGTTGGTGAGGGCTCAGCCTGCAGAGCCATACATACGTGCGCTGGCCTGCTGCGCTGGCACGAAAGCAGAAGCTCAGACAATTAACAACGTGCTGTTCATGAGCTCATGTCTTCTGGCCACCGCATCTCGCAGGGAGATGAGGCAGCAGAAACGCCCCACGGGCTGCAGCCTGCGGTCCGGAGCATGAGAAAGCAGCAAGTGCTGCAGCCCTGACCCGAAGCAGTTCCTTTTACAGCAGGTTGTCTTCCCTAACAACGCAAATCCTGCGGGCAGGATTTGGTTTGATTCGCACCTTGAAAACGCCAGCATCAGTTGAAGGCCAGTCTAAATTAGTTACAAATTAAACAGCACCATCTCCTGGTGAAGGTGGGCTCATGCCTCACTGCATTTCCAAAGATAATCCAAATATATATATATACTTTACAAATATATTCAACAGGGAATATTCAGACTAGATTATTTTCTTTCTTTTCTCAGACAGCCTACAATGTCTTCTCGACACTATCCCCTCCTTCATACGTAAAATAATTAAAGTACCGAGCAAGGAACTGAACACACACGAACACAGGAAATACAAAGAAACGTGAAAGGGAATTTTTCCCATTCTGTTTTTTAAATCCATTTATCCATCTTCTTGTGTCACCCACGAGTCCAAGCAGTGATCTGTACCGTAAAGAACACCTTGCCTCGGCATAGCAGAGCGTCAGCCTGGCCACCAAGGCAGTGCCTAGCCCCGTGGCGACCGAAGGTCACATCCCAGCTCCACCACAGGTCACCTTTGTCATCCTATAAATGACTCTATCTACTCCGTCTCCCAGGAATGTTGCAAAGGAGCCAGTGAAATGTTCTGTTAAAGGCGATGCAGTAATTTCACTTCAGATTTGATTTCTGGAATTTCTCCTTTTCAGAAAAAAAAAAAACCCCAACAAACCAGGAAATGGTGAAATATTCTACCCTCAAACCTACCTCAGTTGCAGGCAGTGAATTTGAAACGCATGGCCAGAACTCTGCCGACAACGCTTCTGTTCTGTACTACAAGCAGTTTTGTACCGTCCTTCACAGATTAGGGCAAAGATAAGCAGTATATTTGGTACAGCCACGTCCTTCTGATCATCTACACTGATCCCCCCCAGCCTCCAAAAGCACCGCTCACAACACGAACAGGAAAGAAGGATCCCGCTACTGCAATTTAACCCGTTCCGTGAATTTTCCCTGCACTTCCAACTGAATAAAATGTATTTGAAACACACACTTCTAATTCTCATGAAGTTTTAATCTGGGGGTGTTTACTCCCACAGGGTCAGGTTCTCAGCCTGCACCACCTGGTTTGTCTGAACTCGTTTGTGCTGTTACGCTGCTCCTCACCACCTGGTCACCACACACCTTCAAGACAAAAATAAGGCTGATTTCTTGTCTCTAAAGTAAACAACATAGAGCAAATCTTTATGAGGCCTCTCAGCCTGTACTCTGATAAATTTTACAAGATTTACTTTGCACATATCGAAATAGAATATAGGAGGAGACTAAGTCCCGCTGCCTAACCAAGGAAGCATGAAGTAAAAACAGGCAAACAGTGGGAAGACATGAGGTACAACTGATAAATCAACGTAGCTTCCAGCCAGCAGCATCAAAGTCACTGCCTGAGCTGTGGTGGGGGCTGTGGTGCACTCACAGCAGTAAATAAAGGGGAGCAATACAGGTGGGACCCCACACCGACACTTACAGAGTCATAGAACCATTCTGGTTGGAAGAGACCTTCAAGATCGTGGAGTCCAACCGTTAACCCAGCACCACCAGGTCACCACTAAACCATGTCCCTCAGCACCACATCTCCACAGCTTTTAAATAAATAAATCAAATTCAGGAATTCTTCACATAAAAAAAAATTTCCTGACCAATACTGTCTACTCTAACAGAATCAGAGACCATTCCACGTAACTTCTCATTTAAAATAACCTTTTTATCCAAGCATTCGGTTGCCATGCTCTTAATTACTGATTAATTTGTCCACGTTCATCTCAAAAAAAATCTTCTCGAAATTGTTGCTTCTAAAAAGAACCCTGATTCCAAGCCACCAGAACAGCTCGCGTTGCAGTTGTAATTGATATGGTTGTGATCTTTTTAATGTAGAGAAGTACAGAATAACAGGTGAAAGTTCCATAAAACTGTCTCTACTCTTCCCATTTCTGAATTTTTGCGGACATATGCAAAGTATTCCTTTAAGGACATCAAGTTTCCCTACTCCAAGGTATCCTTCACAAGCATTTAGCTGTTCTCCTTTTAGAGTTCTGTTACCTTTTAAAAGATAACAAACTTTGAAAACCATGTTGCTTTAATACACTTTGTTTTTAAAGACATGTCAACGACACGGATCAAGAGTGTAAAAATGATTAGAAGTTATCATCAGCCTGGCCTTCAGGTGTTTCTGCTCCTGGAACAAATGAAGTCTGGCTGCAATAATTACTGCTGAATCAGAACCAGACTAAGCAGCTTTCATAGGCAACAAAAATTACCTCCAAGTTTCACTTTAAGAGTATACCTTCTGTATATATATATATCTATCTATATCTCTATCTCCATCTGGAAAGAGAAGGGGTAGAAGGAAAATATCTGGCTGAATAAAAAAGGGAGATAAAAATAGCGAGATAGGAAAACACGCACAAAACTTCCTCTGAAGACTAAGAAGGAAGGATTGCTTTATTAGACTACAGTTCAGAACAGAGACTGAACTGCTCTTCCTGCTCATTTTCTTCCCTACATCGTGAGAATGAGAAGGGAATGAGAAAGCCAATATCCTTCTAAATGTCCCTGAGGTTTATCTGGAAGTACCTGGAAGTTTCCGATTCTCTGCTGGCAGCCTGGCTTTGATGCTGCCCAGCAACACCTCAGGACTGTGTGTCATCACAGAATGACAGGGAGGAAGCCATCCTAGACAGAAATTTGTTAAGGCTTTTTTCCCTAAAATGTTTTTTAATTTAATTTCACAGCTGACCAGCCCTCGAGCCCTCCCACACAGCACTCAAGTTTATAGACGCAGAATGCCAAGGGCTTCAGAAACTGCAGAACTAAGGGAGAGGAGAGCAGGTGGGAGAAATGGAGAACAAGGTGCTGAACACCAAATCTCTATTATCTCCATTATTTGTCAGCCTGAAGAACTATACAGGAAGAAATGGGGATGCACCCAAGTTTGTGAAAGATTAACTGCACCGACGTCTAAGTTAGCCCAAGCACTGGTTTTTAGGACGGTGCCCTCAACATTTCTCCAGAACTGATAAAATCCCAAGAGGGATTTCTTCATTTGACAGGAGCTGGCTGCTCATGAAAACATGCCAAACGCAGTTACGCTAACAGCGGAAGGTAAACGTTAACCTCCACTTTTCAACGGGTAAATAATGATGTGTAAAAATCAATGCCTAGCAAATTCTTGAAAGAATATTGCTTTGGCTGAAAGCTCAACAGCTCTTAATTTTCCAGCAGGGGACAGGACTGATTCTGAGCCCTGCCAGAAGACTGCTTTACAACAGATCCCAGAGTCACACTCCCAAGAACAGAGAAATTAACATATACCTCAGGGAAAGAAATTGTGTGATCCTCCTTCGGATGCGACGCAGAAGTGTGAAGTCCCAGTTCATATGCAGGCTTTGTTCTTCCAGTTGCCAGGGACCCCCCCGGCTCCAGCTCACAGCTGCTCTACTTCACTTGTGTGAGGAACAAACACCTTTACCCAGCGCTTTTAAGTTTGATTAAGACAAAGGTGCAGAAATGTAATTTGCAGTTTTAACGTGGGTGAGATGTTCTAATGAAGCGGATTAGAAAACTCAAACTGTTGACTTTCTGCACCATTGCCTACATGCTGTTGGATGCAAGAGGTTTGGCTAAGGCCTCACGGAAGGGCTGCAGAAGCCATCAGTGGGTTTCTGTTTTCAGTGCCTACCAAGGTACAACAAATAAACCCAATGCCAACAGGCCTAAACAGCTGTTAGCTTCGCATCAGACAGCATACCCACTTCTTTCTCTTATTGTCTTAGTTTCTGGCACATAGCAAAGCCAAGTGCAAAGTTACACATTCTACAACTCTAGTCTAGGTAGACTAGGCCTAGACTCAAATCGAGAGCTAGAACTAAAGCAGTTACTGACCAAAATTGATGGTGGAAGACGGTCAACTCCTCCTTAGCTTTAATCCTAATCTGCTTCAAGATGGCTTTGGAAAATGCTCTTTCTACTACTGTTGTGTTGCAGAGGTTCCGAGGGAGGTGCAAACAGAAAGCAATCTACATATTTCTCGAGTATTGATACTGGAACTGCTACGAATAAAGCACAAAAAGTTACCAACACTTAAAACCATGATAGCCTCAGTTTAGACCTATTACCTGATCATGGCAAGGGAAACACATGGAACTTATTTCCATTGTTTCAGTAAAAGCCATCTCCGAGAGCCCATAATGAAAGGGCAAAGAACTAATTTCAGCTTGAACGTGGTGTCCTGAGTCTGCCCCAAATACACTCCCAAATACACATCCCTTCCACCGACTCCCAAACACACATCCCTTCCACCGACTTCCAGAGATGAGACTTCAATTTCCCCTCCTTTCTCTTTTTCTTCTACAACTTGTTTATATGTCCTAAGATATGCAGTTTTTTGCAACGCAATGTAGATCTGTCCATCAGACTTCAAAATATAAAGAAGTTTCTTCAAATTAAAATTTTAAAAAAATTAAAAATCAGTGTAGCAACAAGATTTTCCAACTTTTAGATTTCCTTCTGCGTAGCATTTCCATTTAGTTTGTACTCTTGCTCTGGTCTACAAGAAGAGCCCATCAATGCTGTAGTAACAGAAATACTATGAGAACTTCTAGAATGGTTTCAGTTACAGTTTTCAGGCACTGTTGCTTGCCATCAGCACAGATCTGAGCTTTGCTTCTGAGAATCCCTGCATTGTAAAATAAAACCCCCACACAGTCTAGTGCATACTAATGCTCCTTTTTAAAAGACACAGGCTGTGTAGGACACCACTTTCTCCTGAGATTTAAAATCATTTTTGATACTTGAATGCAATTCAGAAATACTCCAAACTTGTACTACAAAATAACGATACCAATGCATTAAAACACATATTTACAGTATTTCCTAAATTACTCAAGAATCGTAATGATAACCTGCCATTGAAACAGCCGTGATACTTACACAATTTTTCTTCTTTGAAGTAGTTAGGCTGTAGATTACACCATGTATTACATTATTTAGGACCCCCGGATTGGCAAATCACCTTTACAGTGGAGCCATGCTGAGGGAAATGTATTTGCTATCTGCCTCATTCTTTTACCAACACGTGTCATTCCTCCAGTACGGATAAAAGCTTTCTTATTTCCAAGTTCCGAGCTACAAAATTCTTTAGATGAAATTCCCGAGAAAACAGAAGCACTTCTCACAATGTAAGATGCATAACCAGCAGAACGCTGAGCACTAGTATGTCCTGCACGTTACTTTGGCGATTTCCTCCAGGAATGTACGTTTCAGTACTTCAGGGGCGAAGTTTTTTCTCCAGCATTAGCGAAAGAGGCGTGACTTGGTCAGATTTACCAATTAATTTTTAAAACGTACTTTAGAGAAAAGGAACTGACGATTTGCCCTACAGATGAGACAACATACAGAAGTTAAACTTAATTTTTAAAAAGTATCTTATCGCCCTTTATTTTCAGGTGCTTCACAAGGATATGACAAAATAAAGTACCACAATCGGTTTTATGTAAATTAAAAAATCAGTATCAACAAGTTCCAAATCTCTATATATCAAATACAATCAATCATAAATAAAAACCATGCATTAAATTAAAATGTCTATATTATAAAATACTGTGTCGCCCAGTTCTTTAAGACATTGGATTTTTCACAAATATATAACTTACATCATATAAAAATTACAATATACATTCTTACTTTATGTTACTGTATTATTGCATTACGAAAGGAACTTTAAGTGACTAATAATGACACATTTGAGAGCCATTTCAAAGTGTTTTACTACAAATTGATAAAACCATGTCTTGTGATGCAACTTTTCCTGCGTACTTATGTTAATTTTTCCTTGTTTAAACAGATTTGGGTACTGGCTGCGAAATCTTGAAGAGATCAATCCAGGCACATATATTCAAAATGAGGCTTCACAATCATGGCACAATGTAGAATCGAATTTGCTTTTTAAAAGCCATTGCATAGCACCTTTAGTACAAATTATGAATCCAGAGATGTGGCTCTAGTTCCTCGTACTTGTCTGGAACAAGCCATCTGTAGAGTATTACATAAAACGTGGAGGTTCAGGTGTCCGAGCTGAGGAGGGCAGGAACCTTCTGAGATGTGACAAAAAAATACTTCCCAGAATGGCAGCTGAGTAACATTCAGCCACCATTCCAACACTGTACAAGAGCAGATCAGGAATTTGGTTTGGACGCCTTCATTACAGCAAATACCTTCCAAACCTCTCCATAATAACCTGCACCTTTTTTGGTACCTCTAGAAATCTCTCTTTTCATGTGCCTTACATGGGTGGACAAGATGATGACTGACTCGAATAGAAGTTTCTGTTGGCAAAGAACTATTATAATATATTATGTTGCAGTTCTTACTAAAAAATTCCTCCCCGCTACTAATAAATTTATGCTCCAGACAGAGAAATACCGACTGAGAGACTGGTTCTGGTCTTTCCGAAAGCAGAAAAACTTTTCCTTTTCTGTCCCATTTTCTTTGGCTGCAGATAGGGAAATGGTGTCTTTAAAAGCTGTGTCTGTTTCAGTGCTAAAACCCAAGCTTCTAACTTTAGTCCCAGCTTTTCAACTGCACGGGGATATTAAACTGTTGATAGAAAACAAACAAAAAATATCCTGTTTCATAGAGAATGAGAAAGAGAAACCTCAACTGACAAAAAACCAGAACTAAAATGTGATAGAAGCAGAGAAACCCTGTACTGGCTCACTCCTCTCGTCCACCAAGAAGAAATGACACCGCACAGAGATACCATTTCATGAGCTCTAGCACTGTATTCCTCATCCTGTTCATCCATCAAAGCGTGCAGGAGCAATTTTAAGATACGTCCCAGAAAATGTATCTAAGCCTTCTGAACGACAATTTAATTCTGAGGTATAGTTCCATTACAGTTTTGCCCTAAGGAGTAATTTGAGACTGAACTACAGCCTAAGCTTTGCGTATCACGTCCATTTACAGCAGGAGCTTCTTGTGACACCAGTGGTTGGAATACAAAGTGCTTGCATGAAACATCTAATTCTCGACTGCCTGAGCACCGAGGAGTGCAGCGTACCTTCTGCAGAGCAGGCACTTCCATTTCTATCCTGAGGTTTGAGTGGCAATGCCCTTCAAGTACGGAAAGGACCAGCTGGCTTTTGGCGCTGCAGGCAGAGGCAATCCTTCAAGGCCCACTCTTGTCTGCAGAGGACAGACATGCTTGTTCCTTCCCAGCTAATCCTTCACAGCGTTAGTTTTCTGGGAAGATTAATTCCTCTGCATAGTTTTCCACTATGTACCAAAAAAATGCCACTGCAGTAGACCCCTGCAAAATCCATTCAAACCTGCATCATCTTACCTTTCTTGTTGACTTGCTGTGGTAGCGCATCACTCAAAGGGCAGAAGTTAGAATTTAAATAGAATCTAGGAGCAGATGGGGATTCCTTTCTGGTTTTTTTTCCGGAATCTGATCAAAGGGAGATAGATAACACAATTTCTGCCATCCAGCCTTGCACTTGAAAATGATCATTTCTTCACCATTTTCATTTCCTGCCTTATGTCTTCATCTGTTTCCCTGGAAATGGGCTATGAAGCCCAGCCATCTAATTTTTCTACTCTTCTCTCTGTGATGGAACACTAAATGTGTCTTGTCCAGGAGCTCTGTGAAGACTGATTTGACATCCTCTGATTGCTGCCTGAATTCTGACAGTTTCCTGGGCCTTAACAGATGATTAAAGAAACAAAACACATTACATTCTAAGTCAGCTGTCCCAAGCAAGTTTGACTAATAGAATTCTTCTCTACATTTCACACTTTCTGACTTCACCTTCCATTGGACTCTATGTAACAAAGTCCAACACTTTGCCTGAAATTTGGATTCCAAAATGCCAATACCGAGCTCTTTCCAAACCATCATAAAAAGCCTTACTTGTTCTCCTGGTCACTCATCATTCATAATTCACGCCTTGTGCACATTCCGTTGGGCAGCAGCTCCTCACAACTCCTGCTAGGCCCACGGTGACACTAGGAATTACTGCCTGCCTGTATTTCACTAGTCATTTGACCTATCATTAGCAGCCTGAGAGGAAGGAATCAGGTTGTGAAATCTCTTACAGAGAACAGGAGCAACTATTCCTTCCTATCCCGGTGCTGAGAACACATTCATAGGATGCAGAATTTCTTAACAGGTTTAAGTCTTTCAATGAAACCGTTTGCACAGTTTGTTCTTGCTCCCCACCCCCAGCTTTACATCAAAGCACATATTCTCATTAACTGAAAGATAACAGGATTATAGAGGTCGAAGGCCAAGCTACCAGGCAGCGTCCTTTTGAGGTTTCTGCTAGGGAAGTGCCGCAGCAGGCACAGAGGAGATGGCCTCTAGGCAGCGAGCTCATTATCACTGTGTACTGCTAACGAGCCGCACTTTGTTCAAGGGAGACCACCAGATCTACTCCAACCCTTCCAAGAGGGTTTTGAAGAGAGAGGGAGGATGAACAAGTAGAGTGATAAATACAGTTATAAAGGCAGCGCTTGAAAGGTTCGTCCCAGGAAACGTAGCCAATTTCTAATTTCATTCTTATGCAAAATGACAGAATTTCTGAGGAATCCTACAAAGATCAGTGGGCACTGCCTACAAACCTCTGGGGAGGAAGGCTGGCTGCCCAGTACTTCTGCCTACTCCTTGTCAGCACCTCGAACCTCAGAACTACAGAAGGTTTCCAACTTCCTAAACATTGCCAATGCACCCTACAGAACTTCAAACAGTATCGGTTTCATACAGAACTTGCATAAAGTTCTTCAAGGTGTTGGTAGGGTGAAAAGTAACGCATGGTCTACACAGGATGTTTTACAGAGTAGTTGTGTGCTTTTCCCAACTTAACCGACATCTGAACACACAAGAAGCAGGCGTGGCAGGAATTTGTTTCCATTCGCCTTTGTGAAAGAAGCAAACGACAACAAATGACTTTGCAATGAAAAAAGAGTGGCTTGTTTATACAAGTATTAAAGGTAATGCTATTTGTGTAACGACTGACTTTTGAGGGCACTCAGATAAATAAGATGTTGCACTTCTTTCCAGAGCTGAAAGAAAAAAGCCAGAGAAGCTTCTGCAAACCCCATCCATCACTTTCTTCTTTCAGATCAATGAACATCTGAGCCAAAGTACAGAGATATGTTTACATTTTCAAATATCCTTTGTGAAGTGACATTTATTAACAGGCTTGGCACTGCGGAACCTCATGGTGAGAAGACACTGACAAGTCTCATTTTCAGTGTCTCACTAATGACGCTGACGGCGAGTGAATTCTCACTGCTTGTAAGTAGTGAGAAACAAAATACTCACTAAACAGAATCAGGTAAGTCAATAACACAAATTGAGATATAGGAAAATATCTGGTTAAATTATACCTCACAGAGTATGTATTGCAGGGATTATTCCTTCCCTTCTTCCCTCCCCCTTATCTGTAATCCTTGGCAAAGATTTGTAACCAGATTTGTCTTAGCTTCTAGTACTGTACATATCCACATCTTCTGGGCTGGACTGGCCGTGGTCCATAAGCTTGGGATCAGGCTTAAACTTTGGCGTCTTCACTGTTCCTGTGTAGAGATAAAGACATTTCATTAAAATACATACATATATATATAGCAGCTGTAGAAAAAAAAGGCTATTGACACGTTTTGATATTACTATATTACAGTTTTAACTCGAACAGAAATATTTTGATCTTTTCTAAGTGATCCAGGACAAGGAAGGCACATTGTCATTATCAGCATCCAGCAGTGGATGGAGAGCAGGTCTTCCTTCTACTCTCCGTACTTTCATACTACTTCCTGAACACAGCAGGGTGAGAGAAGAAATAGTGATGCTTTGCCCTGCACACAGAAAGGAAGGGAAGGTTTGGGATGCAGAAGAACATCTCCAGTCTTTCTTCCCCAACCGCTCCCAGGAGCACAGCTACCTCCCAAACCCAGCTGAATCCGTATCTTCCCTGAAGCTGCTGCCAGATGGTAAGAATTCCAAACGAAGACAAACACTCTCAGTTCGTTTCGCTTCACGACTTCCAAAACCAACGAACTAAGTTTACTAAAACACTGAGTCCTCACACTTATCCTGGTGACAGTGCACAAAGCCCGACGTGTTTAATGACCCTGTAATTCCGGAGGATCTCAGAAAACACAAGGCGGGTTTTCTAGGACTGGGCCTCCTACTCCTGGCCCGCTGCTTTTCCAGCTTCATCAGTTGCTTTAACAAAGGGTGTTCTCCTGAAAGCTTTGCCCCATTTGGACTAGTGAAAATAAACACCTCTGACAACACAGATCAATTTAGGGCATGGACATTTTGGGCTGTATTAGGGCCATGAACTAATTCCACCCATGAAAGCAAAGACAGAAGACATCTAGATACATAACACCATTAAAGACAGTCTGGCCTGAAGCAAATGTAAAACCAGATCAAAGCATGTCACAAACTAAATCAGGAAAAATAGAGGGGCAAAGCAAAGAAAGATGTGAATGTATATCATAATGAAAATAAAGGAAAAAAAAAACCAAATTAAAACCCCATCCCAAGATGTCCTGCTTCCTTTCCAGCAAACAAATGTTCTGGTAAAGAACACAATAAAAAGAAGTAAGCAAGCTGAAGCGAAAAGTAAAATTCAGAAATTGCCCCTACAAAAGGTAACAATATTTTAAACCAAATTTAGTTCTCCTTTAAGAGGTAATTCCACTATTTCTCTTAGCAAGTGGCCTATCAAAATATTTGTACTTTAAATATGCTGCTACATGATCTAGTCGATTATCTCAACCTCTGAAGATGCACCAAGGGCACCACTGCTGAGAACCTAGCCAAATAAAATCCAGTGCTTCATTTGTCAACTGAGCATTCCTCTTCTAAGAGCATCCAAAGATACAGAAGCCGTACGGAGAAATGAAAAGTAATTCAAATGTGCTCTTCTCACAAAAATCCAGCAGTAATCCTTTAAATTACACTTAGGGAATTCTCGCAGCAGAAAGAAAATTCGACGCAAGTATTTAAGGGAAGCACTTGCTGGTACCATCTCATTGCTAACAGTGGGGGACACGGTCCCCACCACGTGGAATGAAAGGAAACCTCATTGAGAGAGACCAACAAACACGTAACAATTCCGATAGCGCGGCAGGGTCCACAGCGAGAGGGCCCGCCTCCCTGGGGCTCTGCAGCGGGGATGAAAGGGCAGCGTGCACAACATGTTCTCAAGAGTAACACGCTATGAGGGTCTGCTCCATTTTAAAGCAATGGCAAGCACAAACTCCGGCGAAGCAGCTGGATTTGCAAGCTGCCCTGAGATTACAACCACAAGGTTTAACTCACCTGAGGAAGGCACTGGGTCGTTATGACTCCAAGACTCTACCGGAGAAGATTCCGTTCTGTTAAATGATCTTGACTCGAAAGCAGACTCAGGGTTTGGTTTAGGGATTTCTTTCTTTTTCTTATCTTCTTGCGTAACTGATTTCGACTCTTGCTGCGCCTGTGAACCAAACATCAGTAAAAAAAGAAAAACGCACGTGGGTATGTGCTTAATACAGTATTGCAAAACGGTATTTCACGTCTGAAAGCTTATGTTCTACGAAATTATTTTCAGATATGGCATCATACAATGATAACTAGCAATGCTAAAGTCAGCTGCAGGCAAGGGACACAGCTGGAGACAGCAAAATGTGTGAAAGAACCCCACAATTCTGATACAATAACTTCAAATTCACACATAAGGAAATTTACTTTGTCATGAGTATATTCTCAGCTCTGATACTGTGCTTTTACCTGAGACCCCCCAGGTGCTTCACAAGGATATCACTGTTCATGGACAGGTGAAGAACCGATAGTCTCACACAGGCCTGAGATAGCACTTAGTTTTTACAGAACACTTACTACCCTTAGTTAACAGAAAACGGAAAAACAAATCACAGTAACACCCTAGTAATGAAAAATAGTGTATTGGTTTGGCAATAGGCTTTACCAAGGGGAAAAAAAAATGTTAATAGAAACTCTCTTTACTGCATCAATTCTTGTTTTGCTATTAGACACTTATCTGAATCTCATTTTCAAACCTCAGAATTCCAATTGTGCTCCTCAGTGGAAATAGGTGAGAACTGCATACAAATGCATGCCATGAATTTAAAGCAAAACACTTCTAAATGTTAATGTAAATGTAACTGAGAAACTTTCATTTGCCTTTAAAAGAGGAAAAAAAAATATCACGGTGCAAAGCTGAAATTTTACTCAGGGAAGTGCCACTTTTTTCAAGGGTTTATATATTTCCACTGCAAAAAAAAAACCCTTTCAGGCTGCAGAAAAAAATACGTTTAATTCTAGGATGTACTAACCCAAATTCCCCCTGTGATTTACAGGCAGTCAACATTCCCCTCTACTTAGCGCTGGCAAGGCCTCAGCTCATGTACTATGTCCTATTTTGACCACTTCACTTTAAAAAACACCACCAACAAAACCCACATATAAAAATCACTAAAAACTGAAAAAGGAGAGAGAGAAACTAGAAACACCTCAGAGGGGAACAAGAATTATGTAAGGATTAGAAAGTCTGCTCTGTAAGAACAGGTTATATCAAAAACTGTGATAAATTTTCCATACGTAATAGGTTGACATAAGGAGGTTACTGACTATTTACTCACTGTGTCTGCCACAAGGACAGGACAAGAAACAAAAATAAAAATCAGACACGGACAATTTCTATCACAGGGTAATTAAAGCAGACTACCTGGAAGGGCTGTGGAATTTCTGTTGCTGAGGTTTAAGAACAAGCTCATCATACCCACTGTAATTCCGTGTGTCTTTCTTGTGCCTCGCTGAACACAGTTAGTGATCTTAATCAGTACCAGCAGAATAGTACTTGACCTTCTAGTTCAGTCTTTTCTCCCTCTGAATTGATGAGTTAGTGACACTTCAGAAAGCCTACCTGGCTGACATCTTCCTTTTTTGCCCATAGTGAGCGCACAGCTTCATAGGTTTGATGGCTCGCAGAGAGTAACTTTTTCCCAGTTACCTATTTTTAGAGAAAAAACGTAATTTAACAGCAGCTTTAAAAATACTAGGATGTTAGCACAATAGATTGGAGCAGCAGTTTTAAAGGATCCAAACTTGTCCTCGCTACGTTGGAAATTATCAAAGATAGTAACACAAAAGGAAAAAGTCCCAAAAGATGTCCTGGCTCAGTCTGCTTTCAAAAAGTAATTTGATAATCCTGCAGTAACTACGGAGTACCTTTACAAATGCTCTGTACCAACAGAATACGTGACAGCCGCACCTGTTCGGAAGGTGATACATCATGTGAGTAGGCAGGAAACAAGGGTTTAGATCCCTGCGATAGGTCCTAAGGCACAGCGCAGCATTCCTAGTCACCTCTCCATCTTCCAGTCCTGACGTTTAAGTCTTACAACAATAAGCCAAGAAATGCCAGTGCCTCTCGAGGAGCCGTAATCCTCCTTGATTTACAGAGAAGCAAAAAGGCAACACGGCAGTTCAGCAGCGTGAGACTGCCCAAAGATGGCAACCGCAGAAAAGGTCTTTGCAATCTCTTCTGAAGTACTCTGGAGGTTATAAAATACCCAACAAAACCACCTCGCTGAAATTAATACCAACTGATTCATCACGATGGAAAGTTAGAGATTCAGCAGTAATTTCTTCAATCAGATTTCAGGATAACGCTCCACAAATCTTTGTCAAAACTTAAATCTGATCCTTCAACTGAAATTTTGTTAAGTTTAGTTACAAAGTTTAACCGAAAGCAAAGACAACTAAACGAAATTCTTCTATCAATTTAACAGTACTTCTGAAACTATAAATACAAAGTTCATCGAGGACCTATGAAAGAATTCTTACAAAGCAGTATGTGCTGTACTGAACAGGGAAATAATTGCACAGCATCTCAAATTGTGTACCTATCAAGTTGGGCAAGGCTTTATTTTTTCTTTACTTTTATTTCCACAAGATAAAGTAATCTTCAATTATTTGAGAAACTAGGCTTAAAAGCAGAGAGGCTGCATTTTAAAATATGATTATTTTATTAATTTTTTTATAGTTATGCAATTTACAGCTGTGATTTATTATATGTTTTAATGAAGATGCACGTGAATTCTGACTCCTAGTCCCAAGACAATTCAAGTGAAACGGGAACGCTATGACTTAAATTCACTGTTAATTCAGCATCAAAATCCAAGTAGCCTTACCTTAGCAAACACCACTGACTGAGCTGGGTAACAAACAGCAATTCCTAAGCCCGTGAGTCCCAATGGATAAGCAATTCTCTTCAGTCTAGAATCTGCACAAAGCCAAACGTTTCAAAGAATCAGACACTCATGAAATGCAAAGATAAGTTGTTGTATCAATTAAGCACTATTGTTTCTAACCACCCCAAGCATTATTTACATCCCTTCAGCTTCTTTTCTCGACCTTCCCTGAGCTCGCGCTCTATTCAGTGATGTTACGTGTCTTCACTATTCTCCCATACACACGTTGTTTTTGAAAGCCCATCATGAACAAGCCCAGAACAAGTGTCCTATTTTGAATTTCTGTTGATTTCACTGTTAACATGACTACCTAATCCTGCTCTATTAGGTCTTAGCCAGCTTCTAAAAGAAATATTTAATAACGTCACTTCAATTTTTTTTTTAATCGTAGTTACACAGGTTTTTGCCTCTGTTTCAGAAAAGTCTTCTGACCAGTAAGATTACTACATGCTACATATTGAACACACCAATAATGAAAATAAGTGAAAAACTCCTACCTTTTCTTGCCAGCACTATGCCAGCTAAGCCTGATATGGAAATTATACCAACTTTGGGGAGAAATTCTGGTGGTGGATTCTTCAGGTAAACATAAGCATCTTAGAATTAAAAAAAAACAAACAAAAAGAAAAAAAACAGAAGCACAGCAATTCAGTATTAATCCTTTCATTTTATTTCCTACTTAAGAAATAAAGATGGAAGTAAAATTGGTCTCCAAAACTGAGAACAGTCCAAGACCGGGTTTTTTGTTCATGACTGAAGATGAAGTATTTTCCAGGTGCACACTCTGCAGCCTGGGCTAGAACCAGAACCACAGTCCTCAAAACACAGCAGCAGAATTAACCATTTTTCTCCTTAGATACTTTTTTGTGCTTTGTAAAATGTTAAGTCCTTAAAAAGGGAAAGCAGCATTTTAAGTTTTGATTTTACTGTGAGTTAATATAGATTAAATGAGACAACACACACTTTGGAATCTCCCAACGTCCTATTTTTAAGGAAAAAAATTCTCTGTAATTTCTGATACTGAACTTGAATGCAAATACTGCTTGTAACTTGTGCTAGAAATAAGGATCTGTTTTTATAATTAAGACGGGATGTGGAATTTCCATCCCTGGAGATGTCCAAGACCTGTCTGGACAGAGACGTAAGCAACCTGCTTTGGCCTTGCTTTAAGCAGGTGATGGGACCAGACGATCTCTAGAGGTGCCTCTACAGCGAGATCTATGGATCTCTAGAGATCCAACTTCAATGATTCTGATGCTGTGATTTTAAGAACAAAGCTAAAATCAAAAGGAATGAGAAATACTATTTAATTGGTCATTTCTCTCATTTGAGATCAGAAATTAAAATCCCTAGTGGATAAACAGTGGTGCCAAGCTTTTTTCCCCTCACGCTTGTGGAAAGTGTTCCAGTGTGCTCCCCTTCCGCCCCTTCCCCTCTAACCAGAGTTTGCTCTTTCAGCCGCCTCTCAAGTCGCAAGGAGAGCCAACAGAACACGCTCAGTTCAGAGCTATGTCACTCACTCACCTTTTCCAAACTGAATCGAATCCATTATTCCGTTTTTAATAAAGACAAAAGCATTCTACAAAAAAAAAAAAAAGAAAAAAAAAAGGAGAACAAACTAAATGCAAAAACTTTGCAGGAGTAAATGTTTTCAGTCCAAAACTACTTGGGTGATACACAATGACACAAAGAAATAGTACTTCGCTTGAACACACCAAACCAGATCCATGATCTTCTGGAGAGGCTGTGCTGAGATCTATCCCCTTTTTGACGACTGTATTTATATTTTTAAAACATCCAGATTAAATTGGAAAACAACTCTTTAATATAGTAAGATCACTTTCAAAACTGACATCTCAGGAACAGAAGTGGAGGGTAGCAAAACATCTGGACACCAACCACGTAGTATAAGAAAATTCAATTACAAAATACAATCTCCTCTTCCCTAGAGAGGTTTACCCAGCAAAACTGACGTTGTCTTTTGGTTTGTAAAAACAGCGCTCAGTTTCCCCAAAGATAATCAATAATGATGTGGGCCAGGATGTGTGTGTGCTCAGCTGGTTTGCTTTACGCCCTTCAAACCGGTCAATTTATTTAACTATAAGTTCTTCTTGATCTACTTCTACTTCCTATTACTGGTGTCATTGTCCTCAGCTTGCTAAACAAATTGAGTAAATACACATTGTTTGGGAAATGACTGAAACCGAATGTCTTGTGGAGCTATTTCACCAAATCGTTTCTTTGCAGTAAGCAGAAGTGGTGCCACCAGAGGTCACTGCTAGGCAACCTCGGAAACATTCCCGTGAGGATTAAGGGCATGGAAAAGTTTGGTATGGATTTATAACTACATCGTTTCAGTTATGCAGTCACTGACAAAATGTTCACATTTGACTAATGGAATCAGAATTTAGTGAAAAGACAGGAGGACGCTTCGATTTCTTTGCCTTTTCAAATAATAAGAGTCTCCTTTGTAAGAGAAAAATACAAGCAGAAAATTTCACACTAACACCAAACAGGGTAGTTATTTACCAGCAGTTAAGCGAATGGTGGCAGGCATCGCATCTTCTTCTGCGCCTAAAATATTCACTAACACAGTCGCGAGGTATTTTTGATGACTTGTTAGTAGTAGCCTGCTTTAACAGTTACACTGGATTCACTCAGGTTTTGTCCTTCCTAAAGTACCTAAATCAGGCCTTTTAACTCACCCTTTGAAAGCACCTCTCTCGGAATTTCCGACTCCTCAGCGCTATCAACTCCTGCTTGCAAGAATCCACCTCCGCGACTCTTGCTGTGGAAGTCAGCCAAGAGACGTCTCTGAACCTGACACTGAGCCTTGGCCTAGATCCAGTTTAGCGCTGACTGAAGGAGACCTCTTTGATCTCGCTGCCTTTTGGTTTGGAAACAGGGAGAACAGCCACGTCCCCTGTTACAAGCACAGCCAAGAAACGTGAGAGAAGGGTTCATTTTCACGTCTTAGGTGTACACTAATACAAGGACCTGCAAAACCCTGCTGGTTTTCCAATGTTTCGGGTGAGTGCTGTCAGAATTTGTAGGAAATTTTGGCTGCAGGTATTTCTTACCTTGCACCATCCAATATAGCGTCCCGTTGTCTGTCTTACTGAAGAAAACTGCTTCTGCAAGCGACCTGGCTGTTCTTCAACGTATTTCGATTTCAGAGGTGGTGCACAGTAAATGGGAAGCTGGAGAGAAGAGCGAGGAGATAGTTTTGTGTACCGGTTGGTATTTGCTCCAAAGAGTGCTTTTTGTGACTATGAATCCTTAGTGCTCCCAGCACAGCAAACAAAACCTCTAGATTGAATTATACTCTGTATATTTACAACCTTGCTTTACACACGTCTGACTACAGGCTAATCCTTTAGAAATGAAACCTGAAAGTATTGTATAGTTCTAAGAAGAATTACTCCTACGACAAAAGTATGTTTTATTCAGAAAAAGCGTGACAAAGAATAGCTGGAAGGTGCACAACTACTAAAAATTCTACAATAGAAAAAAAACCATTATTATCAGGAAGTATTATACTCTTCTACCTTTTCTGGCTTCATTCTGGAAATAATGTGCTAATAAAAATGAGATAAAACTTTACTAACTTACTATTGTAACTTCCTATTTTGTTTGTGCTCTAGTGGACTTATTTAGGAGGTAATTTTTATTCTCACATATTACACAGCTACGTGTTTTATTTACTGGGTAACAATTAAATGGAAAGATAAGTTCTTCTGCAGATTCTTCCAGTATTAACAACAAACAATAAACTTCTCACCTGACTTGGCTTCACCAGCTGACCTTTTGGTTCCTTTTCTGTTGCTGCATGCACAGTAAAACACGCCAACGGCAGAGCAGAAGACAGAGCCGCCAGCTTTGCCACCTGAGACAGACAGATGGAAAAAGGGGAGTTTTAACGCAGACAGGAAAAATCCACTCCAGTAGAGCCTGGACTTTACTACTGTGTTGTGCTCGATGAAATGCAGGTTTAAGTAAGTCACTTTTAAAGCCTTTTTAGAATAGTATACATTTTAGAAACCTCTTCTTAGACAAATTAACAACTGTAAAGAAAAAGTTAAGAGATCACTAACAACAACAGTTATGTCTAAAATCCCAGGAAGAATTTTGTTTCCACAGCCACGCCGATGCTCCCTCATCCCTTAAGGTACATTAAGTTCTCATCTATCCAACATATGGGTACTCCAAGTCAAGGAATGGCTCTTGTTTCAGCAAACCACACCTCAGTTTTATTTGGAGGAATTCTCCACAGCATCAGAGAACATGTCATCTCCTTTCCAGTTCAGAGAACGGTTCAGCTACTGTCTGTTTGGAATAATTGTGCGTTGACAATAAATGAAAACACAGCAATTACTGAAATGAAGAATCACCAGCTTAACCTCTCGAATCATGCCTGTTACAGTGTGAATTACAGAAATGTAGGTTCGCTCATGAGAGTTTGTTTGTTATCTACTTAGAACGTTCATTTAGAAAAAACCGCTGTGTATTACACAAAGCTGAAACTCAAATACAGCTTCACCTGAGTATTTTTCAAATGGCTGCCTTAAGAGTCCAGCCAGAGCCAGCATTAAACACGCTGGCACACCGCATATTAAAAAGCTTGCCACAACTCTGGTAGATTCTGGTTTCTTCTCTATCAGCACAGACTTTTCTGTTCTTCACCTGAAGCACTCTTGAAACATAAAAAACATCAAAACATGAAAAACACTCTCAGGATTTGCATAGAGACGATGGTGGCAGAGTGCCAGAAAAACAGGAGAAAACAACCTGATTTGGGGAAATACCTTAAATCCCTAGTATAAAACTCTACTATATCCTCATTGGACTCTCAGCTTTCAATTGGAAATATCCTGTCCAAGGAGTGGGATTTACTCCACAGCATTTCGTTATAACAATGCAAACACAACGAACACGAAGAAACGCGAAAGCCCCGCCCCGAGTGAGCTCAGGTTCATCAGACACCAATCCCACGCAGATTAAACTACTCGAGACACCAAACCACCATCGATTCCAAAGCGCACCGTGCCATCATCGCAGCAAAACCTTCAGATCATACAACCACAGCGACGCACAAAGCCGCAGGAGAACGAAGGAGGACGCTGCTATGACGAGAGGACTGTTATGAAAGAAGGGCAAGCAGGCAGCGTCTGGGCTGAAAGCTGCAGAATAAAGCTCCGAGTTATTCTCCAGCTGCATTTTTCACATCGGGGCTGAAGGGAAGAAAGGTTACATAAGGTTTCTCTACACTGACGGTCTTTATTGATATTCCTGCTCTAAACATAGAGCCAATGTGCCTCTTCCCTCTCCTTGGAGCTCAAAACCTTCTTGTCAGAGTAATCATTGCACCATCCTAGAAGTCTGCTAGTGGCTGCTATTTATTTCATGCTTTTCTTCAATATAGAAATGTAGGGAAATGTGTAGGACTGAGCTCATTCTGGTTTGGGAGACAGAATCCCACCACTTTTTCTCTTCAGGTCAGGTTGATGTTATGGAATTTTGTTACACACCGACATCAGCTGGACGTGTCGAAAAACTCACAGCTCCAGCACAGGCGGGCAAACCTCAGCTGGCAAAGCCATCACTCTAAACGCAACCCTGTTGACCAGCACGTACTACTCTCCTAAATTGCACCAGTGACACTCAAAAATACTTTACTTTTGCAGATGAAGTTCAACAGGCCTGAGGGGCACTGATAGAGAACTGCTAGACACGGTCACCAGAGGAAAGCTGGGGAGATGGGGACAGCAGAAAGCAAAGACGAGCTACTCTTTGCAAGTTAAGCCAACAGCATTTGGAGCAGGGCAGATGGGGAAGACATGAAAAATCATGTTCCTAAAGAACTGTGTTGCTCCCGTGTTGACCTTGCTATGCTGTCAAGTGTGGGCATGGTCAGAAGGAAGACAGAGGTGACACCACCTCCAGAAATCTAGAGGGAAAAGTCCCACATACATGAAAATCCCACCATGCTGATATGATGTATGTCGACCGTTATCGTGAAAAGATGTTAGTCACATGCTGACAAAAGGTTCAACTAACGTTAATTAACATGAACCATCAGCGATCTAATGCACTTGGTACAAGTTAGGTCACAACTGCTATGCTGAGGAGGACTTGTCCTTCCTCCCTTAAGGCCTAACACGCCACCTCAGCAGAAGAACTCCCGGGGAGGCTCTGCTGACTCGGCCAGGAGAGCAGCTCTCCTGGCACCACACAGCCCCAGGGCACAGAACACAGGCGAGAGAGGATGGCAGCCATCAGAATACGGACCAGCCATCACAGGAACTGCCTCTGCTCAGAGCACAACGCCACAGTCTGAGCTACAGAAGATCATCTACAAAGGGACACCCATCCTCAAAGAAAAGTCTGTATTTTAAAGTATTACTGTTTCAAACGCCTGGTAATTCAGATCGCCCCTATCAGTGCATCATGCTACCAAGACAACGGACCAGTATTCAGTAGGTGCCAGAAGGAAAATAAAATTTAGAAGTGAGAAACCGTGAAAAAGTTGTATCGTTCACTTAACAAATGTGATTAATTTGTTTTAGAAATTCACAACAGAGTTTATGGTGTTACACGTAAAAGAGAAAGCCATGCTGGGACTGATGAAAGCAGCCCGATTCCTGAGTGACAGTAATTGCTTTATTTTTGGATGCCTGAAGACAAATGCATAAATGTTTAAAAACCCCAGTGAACAGTTGCACAATTATTCCAAGGAGTTTTCACTCTTTTCTACTGAAAACACAAAGAACTGAGGTGAAAGAAAAGCAACGTCACCTTGACTGCCTAAAAGAGGCTCCACTACACTGAGCTGTCTCTCCTCTGCCTTTATTGAATGACTAGGTGTACTAAAAACATCTCCGTTAGCAAAGTTGTTTCTTGCTATTAAAATTAATTTATTCAAATTACTTTACAGGATATTATGCATTAAACAAGGAAATTCATCTGTTGTTTAACTAAAGAACTTTAAAGATATTTTACTCATGAAATCTTCTAGCAGAAGTTATCGAGAGCTAAGAATGGCAGGATCGTGTAGTTATATCAAAGACCAGGGAAGAAGCATAGAGAAAAATGTCAGCAACAAGCAAAAAATGCCCAAAGGACGTGGCCAACCAGCAGAACGTCAGTCAATAACTGACTCAAATAATAATAATTTTAAAAATGTTCTCTGTAACGAAGTCAGGAACTATTTTCATTCATTTATTTTCTTTTAATTAAAGAGTTTACTGCTCTGTGTTTTACTACCAGTTCTGCATCTACCTGTATTAATGCTCTGCTCCCAGCCCTATGAAATGAACAAAATCACTGGGTTTCTAACAGCAACAGATCAAAACTCCAGCAGTTACAAAAGCCCTGAGCCCAGATGACATCATCTGGAGGTGAATTCCACATGGACATCAATCCAAACATCACCAGAATTACAGGTACCAGAAATTACCCGCCTTAACGCTCTGGAGGAGAGGAGGGGCAAGGTCTGTGGTAAGGGGCAGATTTCCAGTGACACCAGTGCCACGCTCCTGACGCCACCATCACACACCTCCAGGAGGCTGGGTTTTTTCAACAAACCCCTCATGGGTTATTTCGAAGCACTGAACAGTGCAGACTAACAGACGTGGCATTAGTTTTGGTGAGAGGGCTGAAGAGCAATTATTTGCAGAAGAAAAGTAGCATACGCTCGTCTAGCAGAACGTCGTTACAGCACAGCCTGAGTAAAACTCACCAAAACAGAAGAAAACTGTCAAACGTGCCTGGATAATTTTGGCTCTAAGTCTTTGCATTTCAAACAATCTACTTCAAAGTGTTAGAATCGTATCAAAGATGAAAAATACAGATTCTATTTTAAAAGTTTAAAAGCTACACGCTACAAAGAATTCACTATCTTCAACTCAAAAGACGCAGAATAAAAACTAAAGGATAAAACAACCATATCTTTAATTTATGTTAATCTTCGTGATGGTAAGTACTGCTTCTCACTGAAACTCTGCAAACTGCGTGTGTTTGCTTCGAGAATCGGAGCACAAATAAGGAAACTTGCCCTGAAGGTAGAAACAGACCTCAGAACAAAAACAGGTAATCTAAGGAGTCAGCTATATGCAAAAACCTGATGTGTGTCCGTACATATAAATATATATGTCCTCGCTATCACAAAATCGGAACCTGCTATCCAGATTAAAATAAGATTAAAGTTTTAGCAGCTACCACATGTCACATTTCCAGTGGAGAGCTGTTACTCGAGGAATAAGAGGCACAGACTTACGGCTTTCTGCTACCCCTTGGATGTCTTGAGGCACAACAGAAAAGTCTCCGATTCTTCTGTTTTCCCCAGAAGTTACACGAGACATGACAACTGTCAGAAGTTTCTAGGCCAAATCCAGTATTTTAAATTTAATATGTGTACATTTATAAATCTCTTATGACAGCTGCAAAAACATCTGCACGCAAGTGGAACACAGCATCCTTCCACTTCAACCCAACTGACTGGTGCACCAGATTTGTTTTTAATCTGCCTGCTTTATGGTAACCCACGGAGAGTGAAAACTTTGAAGAACAAAACTCTATTAATTGTTCATAGTAAACAAGAAAGAACACGCACAAAGCTGTCACTTCACCGCAGGTACCGAACCACTCAAATTCATGTACTAAACTACACGGCGAAGCCAAATACGGTTTCTTTTTTCAGGTACCTGTCTCTTAACAAACTGAGGTAAAATATTTCATTTTCCTTCCTTTGGCTGTCCTCATTTGTATCATCTTTTTCTTTGCACGTATACACACATTTTAAATGCTTTGCAAAAGTAAACACAAAGATCCATATGAGAGCAACCTATTCCTCAGTCTGACTATGACAACTGGAAAACCTCTCCAAATATTTGACAGAAAGTCTAGCTCTTCACAGGTACATTCTTCCCTGTTCAAAGACACTGTATTATCTACAATTAAAGACATTTCAGATACTTGTGACCCTGTTAGTTTGTAACATGATTTTAACATCCTTGCTTTAGTGATGGTGTAACACTACTACACTTTACAACACTACTTTTTCCCCCAAAACCTTGGTATCTTAGTATCTTGGTATTTCATCTCTCAAGTAAGGGGTTTTGGAAGCTGCAAGTAGGCGGAGAACAACCAGAAGGGAAATACATCTTTTATTCCCTGCTGTACAATTCAGCCACCCTCCTGAACCAGCTCTTTCTACCTCAAGTTCTGCAACACAGAAAGCAACGCTGAGACGTCTCACTCTCCGGAACCCTCGGTGGCAGGCCGGGGGGATGTCCCCACTCTGAGAAACCACGACCCTCTAATCCCCCCAGGCTGCCGCAGGGAAGCCGCGGAGCAAGCGCCAGTGCAGGAGAGGGGAAGGGCTGCGCAGGCTGACGGGCGAGGCCTGGGTATCGTCACCTCAGGGAGCTACTCGGCCCGGCGGGCCCCGCCGCCTGCCGCCTTGCAGCCCCAGCGCTGCTCCCGCCCGGAGCAGCCGCCGGGCCTGGGCC
>VZZY01017471.1:601982-679551 GCA_013400335.1 Eurystomus gularis
GGCGCGGGCGGTAACCGGCGGTTGGCGCGGGGTGGGAGGCGCGGCCAGTTCAGGCCGAATCGCGGCCTGGTGCGGGGCTGGGGCTACTCCTCTTAACTGCGGCTGTCAGAGAACACACACGCTCGCCCACACAAGGCTGAAGTGCAGATAATTCGTTTATTGAAGTCCAAATTTACAACTGAAGTTTACAACTTTTTTCTTTTTTTTTTTTTTTTCCCCCAAAACAAAAGCTTTGTTTGAATTTAGGAAGAATAAATGTTCTTTTTAATAATGTACAGACTATATCTCTTAAATAAGTTAATATCTTTGAAAAAAGAGCAATATGTTCCTTTTTTAATGTTGCAGTGCAACTTACAACTTACACGTCTGTGCAATGTACCATGAGGTATATGCCCAGTGAGCAACACACAGTGAAGTTTTCCATTCATAAATTTTCCTTGTAGACACACAAAAAGTTAACAAGTTAATCTGTGATAGAAAAAACGCAGCCGGTTACAGTAATTCACACAGAACTCATCTGAAAAGAGGGAAAAAAAAGAAACCTAATGTTCATTGCCTATATAAACTATTGGATCATCTCTCAACATAGACGAGTATAAAATTAAAAATACTGTCGTGAAACTGAAGAAATACTGTATTATCCAGGGGTTGAAACCTAGTTTTACCTGTGTTCGCCTAGAGCGGTTAGTTCTCTCTCTCTGGAGCATCCGTGAGCTGAGGGACTTTCCTGTGGTCTCGGGAGAGCGTCTGCTCCTAAAAGCGCGAGGTGGCGGTTATGGAAAAGTCGCCGAGCGCTCGTGGGCTGTGGCGTGACCCGGGCGCTGTCCCTGGCACGGACACGGGGGGGTTTGCCGCCGCCTCTCACTTCATCTCACGGCTGATCGGAAAAAACAAGGCTGAGACGTGGAAGATTACTGGCGTTTGAAGCTTTGACGCTTCAAACTTTGCTCAGGATGGCTCTAAAATGCTTATTTTTCGTAATGACGGAAAACATGTTTGTTTTAGAAAGAACCAACCGCGACGTAAGTTTGTGATAAATAACAGTTCTGCCTCTAATACATATATACATACTGCTTGTAAACAAAAAATGCCCACAGGTCATGGAGTCTCCATGATTTTTATACAAGGCGCTAGAGATTTGTTTTTTGTTGGTTTTTGTTATTGAGAACAGTCCTAGTGAAAGTTTGGTTTATAACCTCCTATTGCTACAGAAACAGTAAGAATGTTTATATTTACAAAGAAACAAAGACCATGGAGACCCCATAGCGTTATTTGCTAAAGGTTGGACGTTGGCGGGGTTTTGGAACTACGCGTTGTCAGCACGGTCAGGCTTCGGTAACAGAACAGGTTGAACACCAGCAGAACGACACTCTAGTGCTTTGGTATTTCAACCCCTGAATATACAAAGACATTACTACAGCCTACTTCACAGTTTAATGCGAGTAAAGTGCAAGCCATAGTACGAGGGTGTCATACATTTTCATACATGTAGTAAGCGTTATCTAAAAAAGGCTCTCTATACAAGTTTTATTAGCTACTTTAGTAAACTAGACGGAAGTCACCTATGGCCCAGCAATTAATGGTCTTACAAGGATATTGTTCTCTGTAATACAGTATGTGTCAAATGTAAAAAGTTGATTAATACTAGTGCATTTCTCTTCTATCCTAACCTGTTTTCTTTGCAGATTTTTAAGCTGAAATCCTTGTTTCTCAGTAAAACAGAAGTCTTAACTGGTAACAGGGTCTTACTGGTCTTTCGGCCAGCGAACACGATTTGTTAAGACGTGTTTGTTTCGTGGTTGCTAGTGAAAAAAAATGCAATCGAGTTAACACGTATAATGTGGCATCCTTATTTAATCTGCAGCATTCAGACCGATGCATCTACGGTTAGTAAAAAGATCTGTATCGACACCCCCACCGATGCCTGAGAATGAGCGAGACTCTAGAAATGTGAGGACAGAAGCTAGAGGGCCTAGCTGGTCAAACGACAGTTTCTCAATGTATTTTATCATTTTTACAGCCTTGCTTTCTTCCAAATACTGCTCATACGGCAGCGTCCATGCATACAGCAAAGTCACGTGCTGTCACTTTTAACACTCGTATGTGTCTGGTGAAAATAAACTGTCTGGCCTGCACCGAGAATGGACGTGGTTCTTTCCTGACCGTAACGACAGGCACTATCTGTCTGAATTCTTTAAAAATCACTTTATGAAGAGTAGGTCCCAGTAGTATATCAGCTGTCCCAAGAATGGCTAAACGCGTAACGGATATTATTGTAATCCTCCTTCTGAATGTGGAAGTGTGGGATAAACTGTAAAACGCACAAACTAAGTATTAAAAAAATGCTTCTTCATCTATTAGTTCTGTCGAGAGTAGCGAGCTGCCGGCCGACACGTCAGGGAAGGGAACTGACCAGAGGTACAACGCTGTGCCCCTGCGGAACGGGAGCAAAGACAGTGACTTTTAAGATCAACTGAGAAAATATGATTTCCTAGTTTCTGTTTAAATAACAGTGTATTTCCAATTCATCAGCTGATAGGGCTGAGGTTTGATTTTCAATTAACGCCCGTTGAGAGGCTCAGCCACATGGTGGGAATTCCGCTGGGATAGAGGAGCCGGGAAACCTGCTCCCGCTGCAGCTTGCCTGGAAAAGCTACTCAGAGCCTTAGCTTTAATGGGGGAAACGTTCTAGAGGAAAAAGACCTTTTTATTACTTAATAGAAATTAATTAGCTAATATTGCTTCTTCAGTCTTTCCTGTTATTACCGCTTTTTTGTACTAGTGGTGAAGGAACATCGCTTGGCAACAGGGAAGCTGGTGTGTTGTCTCTAACGAGACTTTAAGCTCAGTGGTCTAAGGCATGTGGAAGATCTACAAACCTATACTCCAAGCAAGAAGCGGTTGCAATAACCTGCGCCTGGCTGTCCTCCCTAGAAATGCACAATTTCCCTGTTGTGAAAACTAAGGAGAAATTAGAAATCCTTTATGAGACCGAGTTATTTCTCTAACATCATGCTGGAGGAGCTTGGGTGCCCTGTATGTATGCTCAGACCTGTGCTCTCTTTCTTTGGGAATCTCTCCAGGGCTGGGACCAGAGACAGAAGTCGGGATCTCTGCAGAGACACAAGATTTGCTTATGCAAAGAGATTTAAACTGTAAATAAAATGGTGTGGTAGGCATCCTTTGTATCACAGTCTGGGGAGCAGCTGACGCCTTGGGTGGGGCTTCGGTTTTGTTGATCAGTTGTGCTGCATCTTGCCTTAGCCAAGGCCTGTTTTAAACAACCCACCTTTGAAGCACCTTGGCCTCAGCTGCATGAAGAGTTTGCCCAAACTGTTGGTGAAGCGTCAAGAAATCTGTCCCACCTGAAGGTTTGCCAGGATGTAAACAGGGAAGAATGTTTTTATTACTTTGGAAGACAAGTAAGACTACGTGATGAGAGAATATGGTAAATAAGGTTTGCGAGCCTCAGGTCTGATTTGTATTACTTGAGACAAAGATAAGAGGTACAAGAATTTTCTTCCTTCTCCTCAGATTTGTGTTAAGTTAAACAATTTCTAGCAGATCCTTAATTGTTCTTCCAGAAGTCCTCTTAACATTCAGAGGGAAATCTTCTAGAGGTCAGCAGTAGAATCCTACAATTTGTAACAAGGATGAGCACTTCCCAATGCCTCTGTCAAGTAACCCCTTCAAAGGTACCTTTGCTACCCTTCCCAAACCTCAGAGAGTGAGGGTTTTGGCCTGGAAGGCTCTAACTGCTGGAGACAGTAAGAGTAACGTTGAGCGACCGTGTGCATCCAGCACTTTTCTGCAACACTCATTTCTTTTTCCTTGGCAAAAGCAAGCGCAGCGCATTTCTAGCTCAAAGACAGCTTTCTAGCTCTGACTGATATTCGGGATTCCCTGCTTGGAAAAGAGGGAAAACCTCATTGATTGTATTCATGAACTTGGACAAGCAGCCCTGTGAGAGCCTCCTCCTCCTTCGATTCGTGTTCATAGCAATTGGAGTAAGCTCAGGAAAGCCTTCACTTGATGAAACCAAGCTAAAGGTCTCAGCTTTCTCAGGAAGTGCTGCTGAGATAGCTACTAAGATTGCTTCCAAAGATCGAGATTTCACTTAACACACGATAGTACTGAAAAAAGGAGAATCCATAGCTTAGTGGAAGCATTAAATCAGTTGTAATAAAAAATAGCCAGTAACAAAACGACTAGGCTGTGGAGCTACAGAGGAAGCCTGCTGGCTGAGGGACATTCTACCTGCAGGAATTCTTGATGAAGACACTACTGTAAATAAGATCCAGATAAAGAAAACAGATCCAGACAATCTCGTCATGAGTTGTGCGTGCTAAGAACCAAGTTTTATCGAAGCATTCAGGCAGGAAATCTAGTGAGTTAAGAAACGTGTACTGGTGCTGTTCACTTCCCTTGAGGAACTCAACAGCAAAGACGTGGTTTTTTCTCTCATTTAAAAATATGGGATCAAAAGCACCACAACAATTTCAGCTGCATTGTACCGTATGTTTTAGTACCTTTCTTTCTTTCAGTACTGAGCGGAGAAGGAGGTAGAAAAGCTGGGAACAAAGGAATGAAACTGAGCCTGGGAAGGAGGGGGGCGGTGAGGGAAGGCGGTTTTACTTTTGTCTTTGTTTCTCATTATACAGCTGCATTTTTAATTGGCAATAAATTAAACGAGTTTTCCCCAAGTCCGGTCTGTTTTGCCCATGTCACTGGTAGGTGATCTCCCTGGTTTTATCTCAGCTCACAAGCTTTTCCATTGTATCGTCTCCCCTGTCCTGCTGCGGAGGAGAAGCAGTGAGCGTGTGTTGGTGAGCACCTGGACAAGGTGCTTTGTGGAGACTGAGCTAAACCTTCACCCAGTTCTGGCTTTGTGAAGAATTAAATCTCTTCCTGGATACCAGGACCTCTTTGAGATAACATTTTTTTCCTCTTTTCTATTGAACTGTATGAATTTTACAGTTCCTGATATATGAGAGACAATTATGGGTATCTTGTGAAAAAATTATCAGTGAATACCTGTAAGTGAAATGACATCAACTGTATTCACATCCCCTTTGTTCTGCTTTTGAGAAAGGTTCTAGCAAGCATAGCAAAAGGAAATTGTGAATGGGCGTTTGAAATTTATGTTCAGTAGCACTCGAGGCAATCTTTTTTTTTCTTTTTTTTCTTTTTTTTAAGAATACAAGTGTTTTCTCCAAAATCTGATTCTTAGAAATAATTCTCATCCAGGCAAGGAAGTGAAATACACTATGTGGCTTGTGTGTCCTCCCAAACCAATCCATACAGCTTGGTTTGCAAATGATGCATCGAACAACTTCACCCACTTGCTAACGTTAATAGTTAAAAATTATTGCCAGACATTACATAATTGTGAATAACTTACTCAGCTCTAGATGTCAGGCTGTTACAGAATCTGATTGACTAGTTGAGGATTCTTTTTCAACTTAACTCTCATCCTTGAAGCATCAGAGCGGCTTTGAATGTTGTGACTCACAGTCACGCGTCACTTAAGTTCACAGTGAAGAGACTCTGAAAACCTGCAGTACGTACCGTATCCAGCGCAGCCGTTTTTCCTTCACCATGAAATACTTCAAATGATATCAAAATCAGTTTGAGTTGCAGCATTAGTGAACAACCAACATTGTTCTACTCCTATCTTCCCCTCTGTGCCATACCTGCTTGCTTCTGCTCCTTCCCTGTAAAGGCAGGCACAGGTTGTTACAGACACAGTATCTAAATGGCATGTACAGAATGCCCATAGGGCCAGGGCGGGGTCTATTTGCTAGATGTACAGTGTACATTTTAAGGCACACTATAGGGATCGAGTTTACATTTTGATAACTCTGTCCTTTTATTTGCAGAGATGGTCACTACCTGGAAATGTTGCAAAAATAAACGCGCATCTCTAAGAGTGGCCAATGCATTTGTGATTCAATTTTCTATTTTTCTCAAGAAAAAAAAAAAGACGTGTGAAAATGTGAACTTCAGGGCATTTTAAAAGTAAATGTCAACTACCATGTTACATTTTATATACATAGATATGTCTTTATATATATCTAAATATATAAAATGATTGTGGGAGCTCATACTATGAGCTTAATTTTAGTACAGTACTTTAAATATACTGGCATTTATTTTCAGTTACACTTCTGCACTGCTTCTTTCTAATGCAGAGCTTGATACGGACATCGGTTGATAATAGCAAACAAACAAAAAAAATTCATAAGAATATTATTGTCTTATCATGCAATGTAGTAGGCATCCTGTGGCACTATTCTCTTACCCAACTTATTTACAGTACTGCTGAGTACATGACCAATAAATATTACAGTGTTTGTCTGACTCGATTTTTCATGGCACCCAGCAATTGTACAGGACACGAGTCCTGTCACACGTGAGTTTCAATGAACGAGTGTGTGTGTGTCAGCATCGGCGCTGGGCTTGCAAGTTCAGAGGCTTCGTTTGGAGATTTCACAGCAGCACTGTACTCACAAATGTCCAGGAAAAACTCATAGTTCTTTAGTTTCCAATCTTTAAACTTCTTTGACGTGAGGTTGGGATCGTCCAGAAGGCTGTTGATAACTGTGAGGTCCCCTTCCTTCGCCTAGCAAATGCCAGAAAGACACAGTACATGTCAAAATGAAATTTATGCCACATTTTTTTATTCCCACACTTTGTTTCTTCGTTGATATTAATGCAAAGTGCTAGGGAAGCTTCTACGACACTTGAATCTTTTACCTGCATTCAGGAACTATTCCAGCTGAAACTGTTTGACAGCTCAGTCTTTGATGCTTTCTACAACCCTGCCTATAAAGGATGCCAAACAGTTGTGGTTTTTTAACTTAAGCTGGAATGTGCTTGCTTTCAAGTATTTTTAGTTTCCTTGGAACTTGATTCCAAAGCTACAAAGAAAGCCTCATCCATGGAAAAAATGATTAAGAGATTATACTTTTACTAGTTCGTGTTACTTATACACAAAATTAATGATAAAGCCTTACTTTTAAAGTGCTCTTTAGAACTCTGATGTGGTGAAGCTTTTCATTGATAACCGGATCATTGCATCGCTTTACAAAAGACTTGCGGAACTCCTGCTTGGTGGAAGGACGCTGCTCTCCAAAAGCTGACAGACTGGCTTGTTCCAGAGATTTGTATAGCTCTTGCAGACCATCTGTATTTTCTCCAATTTCTTTTATGTTTTCTGAAAGAAAATAGGTGAAGAAAACTAACAGGAGAGCTAATCATTCATCTGAAGTCCCTAAAATCAAGAAGCTGTACTGCAGCTTCATGTATAAAGTAACCCTATAACTCAGTCTTCCATTTTCTGTTTTGATACAACACGAAGCTTTTGCTCGGCCCCAAAGCCATATTCTTAACTCTGCATCCAAGCATTTCAAGGACAAACTCCTGTGCAGTGACTGATGAATTTGCCAACATGTAACAGCTGGCAAACAGCCACCAAAGCCTTGCTGAGAATAATGGCAATATGCTCTGGCTTTCAACAGCAGTAAAGAGGATCAGAACATCTCCAAAAGCTTACCCTCTGCACAGAAACTATTATGCCTTCTCACAGGAACGTTCTCTTCCAGCTTGTCATCCATTCCTTCTATGGACTTTGCGCGTCCCTTACCCCTGACATCTCTGTTTCGGGGAAGGCTTTGGCTACGCTGCTTCTGTGGCCTGCTCTGAGAGCCGTGTCCCCTTTGACATTCCACCAAAGGGAAAGGCCCATCCTGCTCATAATTATGACGTCTTTGTACTGGTAGCGTTGCTTGTCTTCGTTTGTCTGGTGACATTCCGGGCCGGCCACTCACATACTCTGCATCGGGAGGAACAGTCTGAAGGAAATGGAGCCCTGAACTGGTTAATGGCGTCTCTATCAGATCCTGCCAGGAGCGTCTTTCTCGGTAGGGAGGTCTGCATCCGGACGAGTGTGTGCTTCCTGCTACATCTTGTCGAGAATCCTCGGCGGAAGAATGAGAATACGTCGATTCACTCGAAAAGTGCCGACCGTGTTTGGCTTCGGGGAATGGACTTGAAGAATTCACCTGAAAAGATACAAGAGCATCATCTGACTATGAGACAACGTTTGGAACAGAACCGAGAAGATGACTCTAGTGCAGAACATCATGTGAGATACACAAATAAAACGGGCTGATGTGTGTGTTTTGATATGTTGTAATATGAACCTCTGTAAACAGAACATAATTCGCTGGGAGAACTTCAGTGCGAGTGCTGTGTTTTAACCACTCCCTATTCTTGTTTTGCACATTCTCTGCCATCAGCAACTCCCGCTGGAAAGGGCGGTGTAAGACGGGTACAGGTTTCCTGAAGACCTGTCCAGTTCACACTCAGTCCAGCAGTGTGCTGTGACCACATGGAAGTCTGCAAAAGAAACCATAATTGGATTTTCTTTCTTTTTTTTTTTCAGGGGATATGTATCCAGCCCAACAGAAAAAAAACAAACTTCAGCACCCAGGAAGATTTTTGAATTTTGGGGGACTGCTGAACTTCTCTCAAATGATTTTAATTAGTTCTGCTGGGTCTGTGTAAAATTTTAATTCAAAAATGAAGAGATAGGCAAAAAAAGTGGAAAAACAGAAAGGGAGGGGCTTAACCTGTATCCCAGTTGATAAAACAGCATCACATGGGTGAAAATCAGTCTGAACTTCACCCATGTGATGCTGTTGTCTCAGTCACTCTTTCTTTGGTTCTGGCTGTGTGAGGATCGTGTCATTCACGCTGAAGAAAAATCTGAAAGAAAAATAGAGAACAGTCCTATCTGTGCTTCGAAACAGAACAATTGTCACAGCCTGTCTATGTTCCGTAGAATAGAAAAGTTCTTGTTTGCTACTAGAGCCTCTTCATATACAGATTGTCTCTTTTTCCCCTCGCTTATCAAACCCTGTCTGTACACAATTCATTAGAAGTACTTTTATCAGCCACTTAACGTCTTACGACACTAACCGAAAATCCCGTCGCTGTGATGTGTGGTACACAATGCTTCGTAGTGTAAAAAAAGCCCTTGCCTCTAAAGATATGTTCTTAAATGTTTGGACTACAAGGTGATTCCTGCATGAATGTGATCCGATCTTCATCTCTAGCATCCAGTATCCAATATTCATACTTGAAAAACGGTCTCAGTTAATACAAACTGTCCCATCCACCACCGTCTTTTCATGCTCTGAAGTAAAGTCAACATTTGAATATTCTGTTTGTATGATTGGGTGTAGCCTCACAAATCGCACACAAAAAAGTGTTATGTTTACAGTCTGGTGACATGTCTGTGTAAGGAGACATTCACCTCTGCTTCCTTTGTAATTGACTTGTTATGGAAACGTTCTTAGCTCATGAGGAACAGCAGCAGTTTCATCCTTACAGGGAGATCTGTGTTCTGCCTTCATGGGAATTAAGTATTCCAAAGCAAGGACAAAGCAAACCAAGGCACACAGATAGTTTTTGGCGACCTAATGTCAAATACAATATTTATAACTCACTGAGGGTGTTCGATGGTAGGTGTCACACAGTGTTGAAGAGCCCTCCTGCTTCAGGGTTAAAGAGCCATCGATGTCATCCTGGTCGCTTTCACTCCAGTAATCTGCTAACAAAGCATTCCGGGTTTCACTCCTGTACTTTTCCACAAGAAAGCAGGTCCCACCTTTTAAAAATAGCATCAGCATGCCAAGGCAAACATTTCACAGTCACCTGGGCGGCCTGGCAGTCACTAAGGAACAGCCTTGTCAAAATGGCTGGCACCTGAGATACTCCGGTATGTAGAAGGACCTTCAAATGTGTTGGGATAGTGTTAGAGGAAGCAGGGTAGGCACCTAACTCCCAGAGGACATAAAAACCAGCTTCTGGTCACAGACTTTCAAAGAGGAACTTCATTCTAGATGCCAAAGTAGAGCTGAGCCTCAACACTTAATTGCATTAACAGGTTCCCCCGTGGGTGATGGTGCAGAAGCTCAGGAGATGCAGCTCCTCTGAGCTCAGGAGATGCAGAAGCAGTTCAAAAGCTCATATTGACACGTCTGTGATGTCTCCATTTGCTCTAGGGTGATGAGCATACCTGATGGCTGTGATCTGGGAGACTGCACCTCACCCTGAACCTTGCATTCTCTTAATCACTTCAGTATTTATTAAAATTATTACTGAGGTTTTTTCCTCTTTGGTGGTGGCACCAAAAAATGTAGTTCTTCAAGGATATGGATTCTTATGAAAATGTATATTTTTAAAATATACGGCACGTATGTTAATAAAGAAGTCAGTTCTGACATCTCCAACTTTGTTCAAATAATGAACCGAATTGTACTCTCTGCTCTCTTCTCCTAATTACAAGCCCTGAAGCATTACCTTCATCTGGATGAATATCCTTGTCGTCAGGCGTGTAACCAATTGCTGCGAGCCCCAAACGATTCATCCATCTAGGAGAACAATAAAAAACAAGGAAGAAAGATACTTAAAAGGAACATCTAGTGTAAACCTGAGGGCATACACATTCTTAACGTTTGGAAAAGTCAGAGACAATGCTTAGTCCAAAAACTGAACACTGTCCAGGCTGTTAAAACCGTGATTCAAATGTGTTTGGTGGTTAATAATTTGAAGTGGAGGATGTTCATTTATAAACAGACGTACTTCTGGACTTGTGTTCACATCTGCTGGAGGATGTTTGCCTAGTGGAGTATCAGACTTCTTGCATTTTATTCTGCTGCCTAGAAACCTGAAGAATCATGTCATCAATCTTCCTTAAGTCACCGAGAGAACGTGAAGCACGCACACTAAGATGCTAACTTTCACAGGGACTGAATGAAATTCTTAGAATAGTCTGTGCAGACCAGAGAATGTCCAGCTCTGCCCCCACCTACAGCGGAATCCAATCCTCTCTAAGCTGCAGCTGCCAACTCTTTGTGTGGAATGGTTTCCAGAGACATTGCGGAAAGGAGCATATTGCATTTATTCTCATTGCTATTTCTATTAAGTTCAAGAACGTGCCTGCGTTACCAAAATACTGTATAATAAAAGAGAATTATGGCAATAATTGTATGAAACACCTGTATTAAGAAGTGAGTTGTCTTGTGTACTCAAAATGCTAAACCGGACTGGGACAGTATTCCACTGGTTGAGATTCGTGATACTGGTGATATAAATGTTTATGCACGTAGAGCTGCAATATCAACATTATTTTCCTTTGACTCTTTTAATACAGAATCCTAGGTTTCTAAAGCAAGGCTTGGTAAATTCAGAATACTCCAGTACTGGCATTTCGTGTTGGATGTTCTAGTTGCTTTCTTTGTCCCAGAAATAATTAGTTTAATCAAAAGTAAGATTTAATTAGAAACATATTAGAGTTTATTTTGGGGGAAATAGTCTTTGAGTTTTCTTTAGATAAGATTACTGGATGTTTATACAATATATAATTGAAAGACAAGAAAAAAGAACATTAACAGGGAGAGAAAAGTCACTTCTTAATGTTCAGCAAATGGAAAAATCAAGAATTGGCTTATTTTCACCCACAAGGAAATATAACTAAAGAAAATAGCCCTATTAAGAGACATCAGTAATGACTGGGATGCATTCTTAAGTATTCCCTTACTCCGTGACTAAATTATTTACTATGTCGTTAATTTCCTAGTATATTGCATACATTTTCTGGAAGTGGCTCATTTTCAACACTGCAATGTAAAATTCCTTAGCAATTATGTTCTTGGTTAATGAATCATATAATGACAAAAACATCTTTCAAAGCCTTCAAGAAAGACACCGGTGAACAGTCCATACTGTCTCGTAAGGACAAGTTTTTGGCAGATTAAAACAGGAAAACTATTCAGTCTAATTCTTTCCCACTTGCAGTAGAGCAGATAGAAAGCTTGTGAGGACGTGGGTGACGGTGTCGCTGGTCTGTCAGCACAGTATACGGAAGATGGTGCACGCAGCAAGGAGGCAGAGAATGAAGGAAGAGTGAACTCTCCTAAAAATAGCACAAAGTCCAGCACGTATCGATCTCCTGGTCTGAGCAACGCTCTGCAGCTGCTCAGAGCAAGGATCTTCATCTGTAATATTAGCTGTAACACTGACTCATTGTACGGCCTTCAGCAAATCGTTCTATGTATCTTATGACGTTCCTAGGCGTCCAAAGGGGACAAAAGCATTTACTTGCTCACAGGGAATTGTTATAGGGTTTAATTTACTTGCAAAACTATGAAAATGTAAAAAATTGTACGGCGATATTGCTTTGCCTTTCAGTATTAAAACGGAAGTGAGCAAATTGGAAATAAAAATGGAAGCGATGATTAGTTTTCACAAGTATCATCAGCTGCAGGGTTAGGACTGCTTACAGAGACATTGTATCAGCACGTCAATAACTCATCGCTATCAGGAAGGAAGTAGATGTCAAATGGATTAACGGGGTTTCAGCAGAGCTTTTCTGCAGCGCTCACCAGCATCATTTCATCCAACGAACGACATGCTGATCACTTGACATTTGCTTCCCTTGAAAGGCACGTTCTTTATTGCAGTAATTGAAATGACATCACACCCTTGCTCATTATTAAGCATTTGCATTCACTATTTTTTCAACAGTTCCTGAATTTCTAAACTCATTAGCATTGGAGCAAAATAGCTCCAGTCATACGTTACCACATGCCTTTGGCAGTTAAGCAGGATGGCTCTGCGACTTCAACCCAGGTTCTGCTTAAGCACCAATGATCGATTAGGATTCCTCATCATTTTCAAAGTGAAAACAGACTTGGCCGTTTTGGTGCTCAGTGCACGGAAATTTTTAGTCTTAAATTCTTCGCCGAATTTATCTTGTTGCTCATGGATAATCTGAGGGTTTCAAACCTCGGTAACAGTCAAAGTGTTTGTATTAACCTCCAAGAGAACACGGATATTCTTGGCGTACACAGTGTCTCAGCTTTACTCGTATGGCCTCAATGTGCAAGTCTGGAATTAGCAGAAGGTAATCTTCCATCTCTAAGACTGCTCAGATTTTTCTCTTCCAAAGGGCAAGAAGATCCCCAGCTATAGTTGCAAGTAGTTTCTTACCTCATTTCCCACAATTTAGAGCTAGCTCTTTGTCAAGACAACAAAAAGGGTTATCTGATGACATTCAGTGGCTTATAATGATAAAATCTCTTCCGATAACAGAGAAAGAATCTCAATTTTAGGTTTTGTGTTTTGAAAAAGAAGCATGAGTGAGTGTTTTTGAGGTTAATCAGGAGTTATAGAAGTGCTGAGATTACAGAACCTTTTCTTGGAGTCAACTACTTTTTTTTTCAAGGAAATGCAAACTCAGTTCAAAAAGAACGCTGTGTAAACTTGATGAATTTCCTTGATGAGCAAACCACTTTCATCTTTAAGAAAACAGGCAGTCAGGGCTATAAAAAAGTTCACTGTGGAAAGGCTGGAAACTCAGCCATTGAGTCCTGAACTCTGCATTGAATTCCTTGTAGGCAAATGTCAGGTTTCGGGAAGGCAACCGAGTATGTGTCAGAATTGGGCTCTCCAAGGGACGGGTGAGTGCGTGTTGCATTGGAGGTCACACGACGCCAGACTACGTGCTACACCTGACAGGCAGCTACAGTGGAAAATGAAGCAGGAGATCGCTTGTCTAATTTAGTTGATATAGTTGTACCCCTAATAGCTCTTTGGATTTCATGTGATCACAAAAAGACATGAGTTACTCTGGCAGGTACATGTACAGCAATCTTACGTGTGCATCTCTATAGATCTTGGCCCCCTGAGGCAGAAAGTTGGACTCCTCTTGCCCCCAAAACTCTACCTTTTTTCTTTCATAATGTCAACAACTCTCTCCTTTTGATAATTAAATTAAACAGCACATTTCACTAAGTTTGAGTCTGGGCCACTCGAGGAACGGCAGGGTTTGCGTTCTAGGTAGAAATCAGTCGTGATGACATGGAGCCGTAGTAAATATCCCAGGGATACTTCACTACAACATTTTACTTTCAGTATTGTACAACATCTCCCTAGGTATAATATCCATCTTACTAAGGTACATTGTAACAACTTACAAGGGATGAAGAAGTGTATTAATTACATTTTATTGCCTGTATCTTAGCGAACCAAAGGCAGGGAGAGGTAAGCCTCAAGTAAAGTCGTCTCAATACACGCGTAAGTTTTGTACTTTGTCTTAATGGTTTAAATTCTAAATAAATCAGATTTGGCTTTAATTAATTCTCTTGAGTACAAAGAGGCACTGTTGTCATTGCTTTGGGATAAAATAGAGCTGCATTGTAGAAAGTTAAGTTAAATTTACTGAGATAATTCTGGTTAGTACCAGGGGATTACAGCCCAGGGCCTCTTTGGAGACTCTGATTCTACCCCCCGGCCTGGAAAGCGACGATTGCAGAGGTACTGAGGGCAGTGATGAACTGAGTAGCTGTGACAATAATCAAAACTTGATACTGAAGAGTGAGTCATGCCTGAAATGCCCTGAATTGTCAGAAGTCAGGAGCACATTCTCTTACTGATCATTTAATCAAAACACTGGAAAATGTTCAAGTGGACCAAGCAATCGGGGAAACAATTTTGTATGTCTTCACTTCCTAAATTAAATACAAGAATATGCCATTACTCATTGTACAAATGCAGCAAGTTTCTGTTTACTGGCTGCTGTAATTTACTCCTGCCAAGTATGGTGATGAGCCAGCCCAAGGTCAGCACAAGAGGTTCTGGGATTGAAGGCAACAGTCGTTTTCACAGGGCAACACACTTCACCCACTTGGCTACTCCTTTCTATGGTCCGGAGTAAAATAGCACAGGTAAAAAGACCAAAGCAACGTGGACAATCTGTTCCAGTAAATTTGAGAGAACGATTATGTTTAGTGTGGGAGAATAAAAAGCAAAGGCAAGAGGGTAAGCATTTAAAAAAAAAACCCAAAAGTGGTGCAAGGCTGTTATTTTTAGGGTTACAGTTAAAACTGTGCCATAAATCCATGGAGAACAGGTCAAGGAGTAGCGAGTTTCTGGCATTCAAGTAAGTTTTATTTGCTGATATGTGCTAGATACACTGGGCATATACAAGATGGCTGGTTTATAGAAAGAACTATTTAATTCTAGTGAAAAATTAAATAAAGGTTATACCCTGAAAAGGTGTAAATTCAAGGAAGAATTGATCCACTTTCACTATTTCTTTCTGTTAAATGTTCTCTTAAAAGTTGAACTAAAGGCACTGAAGGGTAGAATAAATAGATATATATTTCTTGCATCTTTTCATCAATTAATAGTTGTGCTTGTGTGTCATCTCAGGTTTGTATTATAAATCTTCCAGTGCAGGAATATATCTTTGCTTTTGAGCTTGCATCTACCCTTGAGAGTACTTGGTTAAAAAAACCAACCAAACAAAAAAACCCAGAACTGATGTGGAAGTTAAATCTGACTTAATCAAGTTATGTTTAAGTCTATTAAAATATAGATTTACTTGAACCATTTGTTTCATACATAGAATTTATTCGGTCCAATTTGTATTTAGTTTCTGATTTAAAACTTTGTATTTTTTTTTTTTCACATCAGTGGAATAATTGGATTCCAGAATTCACTGTAGAGTTCTTTGCAATACAGAATTATATTTTAAAGTCTATTTTCTCCTTGTTATGCTGGCGTCTTCCTGACCAGTCTTTCTTACTGGACATCTGAAAAATCAATACAGTTCCCATTTTGGTTCCTAAGGTACATTATTTTCACTATTTTCTAAGGTTATACAGGTAATATATTCATTTAACAGAATAAAGGTTCCTGTAATAGGTATGGCTAAAATGATGCCTTGATTTTCCTCAACACAAAAGGAGCCCAAAAACCTCCCAGTGAAATGTAACACTGAGTAAAATCTTCTCAATGAGCTCATCTCTCCAAATATATCAACTCTCAGCAGCCTGTAATTCTGCTGTTTTATTTGTCACAGTTGCTGGAATTTGTTAAGTAAAATCATTCATGGGATAAACAGCACGTAGTCTCTGATTTGATAATGTGACGTGACTCTGGTGATCTTGTTTCATGCATTGTCTTCTCAGATTTGTCAGGCTGGAAAAATATGAAAAAAGCCCCAGACAGCTGAAGAGTTGACAAGTGAACCATGGCAATTTATGCCCTCTTTGCATGTGCATCCACTTCATGCACTTAATGGGAAGATTTTTTGTTTGTTTGTTTTTTTAACTTCACCCTGTCAACCCAATGCACAGCTGGGCCTTTGTAGCCAGAAGTCTGTTTGGTGGGGTTGGTTGGTTTGTTTTTCACAGGCGATGACAGACAAAACAAGTTCACTACTTCTGTAGCAAATAAATTGTCCTTCTGGTAAGGAACAAAATAGCCTCTTCCTGTATAAATACGGGTGTGTGTCGCAGAGAATACACACACAATCACTTTACCATAGCTTGTATTTTCAGATAAAACTAATAATAAAGCCTACCTAAGGACATCCACCAAAACCATCACAAAAACTCACTCCACTGGAACTTCTCTTGCCAATTTTCAAACACGTTTGTGGCAGCACTGACACCGCTCAGGCAAATCAAAAAAGAGGAATCATTGCTCTGTCAAGCTTGGCGTTCCAAGCTGATGCTTAAAGGAATCTGTTAGGATGGCAATAAGATGTTTTCTTCAGTAGTCAGCTGTGGTTACTGGATTTCACCCTGCTGTAGCTTTGTCCCATTGTTTTTACCACATTACTCTGGATAATTCACTAAACTTTCTGGGCATCCACTTAAAGGTGAGTCCTAGCTGCTGCATGCACCTACCACCTCTTACACTGATGTGCAACCATGTAGTATCCTCCAGGCAGTATTTCTACTATCCTTGAGAAAGTACAGGTAAAGGATAAAAAGCTGTAAAAGTGAATCCAAGCCCAGATGTCTTAACGTTTAATGCATGCTGTAATTTCACTCAGTTATTCAAGCTTTTACCCCAGCTTTCACCCAACGATTGGCCCAGAAGAAAGCTCTGGAGAAATGAAACATTCTCTATGAGCAAGAGAGCTGAGATTAGTATTTTAAGAGATGGGATGATTTCTTGTGAAAAATACTCTTAAAGAAATCAGATCAAACAGGCCAAAGAATACTGTTAAATGCCTGGCTTATTTACTTATGTATATTATTTATTTCTATTACTAAAAACTTCGGATTTTACAATTTGAACTTATTGTGGTGTTATACTACGGATACGATGTGACTGTTCATCATTCATCATGGGGAGGTACAGCCCTGTAATCACGAAATCTGCTGTATTAAATGCGCTCGAACTCTTTGACTCCCAGGAGAACTATCCCAGCACACAATGGTATTATTTACAGCAGAATTTGATTAAGTTAATTTTGTAATTTCACCTCATAGAGAACGGCAGTGCAAATCCCCGCTCCTGTGCATTAGGGATACGTTCACACCTGAATGCCAATTTGGATTGTGGATGGGATAATTGCAGCGGTGTATTGTAAATGCCTTTAGTGGAATGCTGTGAGCTGGGGGATCTCAAACCGTGTTAAGGGGGAAATGGTAGTTCGCAAGTCTATGGCAGGTAGTCCATCAGTCATAGAAAGGAGGAGATAGCTGGCTAGCCAAAAAAGGGGGGTTTTGAAGACTTACAGCTCTGTACTAGTGCTTCCCAATGTGGGATTTTTCCCAGACGAAGCACGGCAACTCTACCATTGCGCTGTTTGCTCCCATACACATCGTGGTTTCATCCAGCCCCTGGGGCCTGCAGCTAATTCTGATCAGAAAATTGTTTTACTTGTGCTGCAACTCATGAGCTTTTATGTGAGAACAATAAATTAGAGGCCTGAAGTGGCCCCGGGCACGGACTGTTTCTCCTGGATTTGAAACACGTTTATAGGAACATAAAGGAAGAAGCGGAAAACCTGCTGTTTATGTTTACTTACAGTGCTATTGGGAATGTCCATTTCAGGGATCCCTACCCGCAAAATGCCTTTCCTGTTCTGCAGAATTATCGCCTTGCTTTTCATCGGGTAAGGAACGCTTTCATAAATTACTCAGCTCTATTTGTGAACTGTTACACTAGGACAGACACGGTTACTCTGCTGCTCACTTCTCCAGAAACTCTTGTTTAAGAGGGGCAATGCCTAATAGGGGCATATGTCTGAATTTTTTTGTTGCCAAGATCTTTTCTAAGTTGTTACCTGATTTGTAAATGAGGATTGAAAGTAAACTAAAACTGTAAAAGCTGCATTAATACTGGCCCACCATCTGATTTGGCCAAGATCTGTCAAGAAGACTAAGATGCCCAAAATTTAAGGAAGACAGCTGAATGGCCTTTAGTAGTAAAGAGGATGATTTGGGGAAAGCCTTGAGTAACTTGCTTGTTATAACCCATATATAAAAATACAGAGGATATGCGCTCTGAAATTCATTTAAAATCCGTGGAGATCTAATTCAGAATCCTTCAATTTTCAAACAGTTTCTTGCTAAGAGAAATATTGTGTTAGAATCTTTACTCGGAAAATACTGGGAGTGACCCCTACAAAATGCCCGTTTCAGTGGGCAGCAGGTATTTGTGATATTTTTTGAATGAATGCAAAAGATTTATGGGAGTTATTAAAATGGCAAAGTTAACCCAGTTATTCAAATTGAACGTGCTAAAATTATTCAGCCCGAAATAGGAACTTTTAAAAAATGTAATATTTGGCATCCATGACGAGATTGCAAATGCACTGCACACTCCAATCACATGGAAGTTTTAAATAAAGTAGATACTGTAAAACAACTGAATATTAAACTCAATGCTAATTTCCTTAGAAGTGTTAAAGCCATAAACACGTTATGCATGGAATGGTGAGAGATGAAGCACTTCTGGGAAATGAAGCCTTTAACAAGCTCAGAGCACCCCGTGACCGTGGCGGGCAAAAGATGAGCTCATCAATTTCATTATTAATTCATTTCTAAGAACACAACTATGCTCATGTAAGACCTGACAAAACAGCATGAGCATTAATTTTGCAAACCAAAGTGTGTCTGCACCATGCAACACAGCAGGCAAAATTCAGCTGCCGCGGCGTAACTCTCTCTGCTACATACAAATCAATTACTACCCCTCGGTATATTTTTTTATCAACAGCAGTGTGGTATTAAAGGCAGATTAAAATATTCTGGAGTGGAAAAAAAATTATTAAACAGTGACTCTGAAGTAAGAAACTGCAAAAACAGCTATTAAAACAAAAGCAGGTGGTAAATGCAGTTGAAGAAAGGGTTTACGTTCCCCATAAAGTGAATAAAGAAATGCGATGTTCCTCTCCCTGTTTAGAACTCCTTTACTTTCAGTGTGAAAGGTCTACCCTTCTGTCAGCATAGAAAATCCAGTTAAATTTTGTGGTGGCAGCAGGAGTGGGAGATACCATGCAGAGTATTTGCCCTATTTCCTCAGATTACATGGTGAGCGATTAGCTGGGAAGACAGAGGTTTGTGAAATTAGTATTTGAAGTACATTTTTCACCTCTGAATCTTGCTTACTCATTGCACACCGCACACAGGATATCTGGGAGAAGGAATGCCAGGAAGTGTGTCAAGGCTGCAGGGGATGCCCGGGGATTTTACCGAGGTAGCACAGCAATCCATCATTTGGGCTGGGGAGTGAATTACAGTGACTCTGCGGGAACAGCATTTCTGAAGGAAAAATACTGCAAAAAATACTTCAAGAGGAAGTTCACCCTTTGGTCTTTTCTCATGGGAAGCAGACCCAAAAAGTCAGGAAAGAGGCTGTCGTAAATTCCAGACTAACATGGCAGCATGATATGAAAGTACACCCTGCCACCTCTCCAATGCTGCTCTCTGTGAAGGCTGTGAACTGCCATAAAGACAGCTTCGTTGGCTCCCCAGTGTAGAAAAATCAATGAATATTGTAAGAGTGGTTTATTGAATGTGTGTCAAGACTTCCTGGTTTTCTTCGAGTCAGAGCGTTTTATGGTATAATAGAGAGATACGATCAATGGCACTTCAACAAATCATAGCTATCGAAGGAGCGCAAATCAAGAGAGAAACCATGCATAGTCAGAAATAGCAAGAGGTCCTCACATGTCCGTTTTGGACCAAACAAATCTCAGCTACGTTATGTAACTGAACAATAGAACACGTTAATGTTGAAAAAAGCAAATTTATGTCCTAAAAATGACAGCTAGCCACAGTGAGATGCTCCTGAGAACTGAAATCATCATCAGCGGACGATGAACTGGCCTGAAATGTTTCAATACAGCCGGTCTTATACATCAATACAGCATTTCTTGAAGGGCCGTGTAAGCCACAGAATGTAAATGTTCAATTTAAAAATATTTTTTAGACGTTAATATTCCAAAGAAGTTCCGCTGTATCCTGAGGTAGCTGTGTCTAAGTCTGTGAACAGGAAGAACGGAGTAAATCTCAAAGTTTTAGCGGTCTCTGCCAGGAAACCTTTAAGGCTTCGAAGTAAGGTAACCTTGTCCCATGTGTCCTCACTTTTTACCTCAGCTGGGAATAACCAAATTACTGAAGTAACAGGAGGAGGTAGAACATTTGACTCTGCCTTTGGGAATCAAAGGCACCTCCCCACCTTTGTCTACCTTCTGCCTTCATCACTGAATCACAGAATAGAAGCACAGAGTAATTTAGGTTAGAAGAGGTCTCAGGAGGTCGTCTCTTCCCACACCCCACCCACAGCAGGGCCAACTTTAATGTTGGATCAGGTTGTTCAGGGCCTTGTCCAGTCAAGTTTGGAACGTCCTCCCAGCACGTCCAAGGACATTTCAAAACACACAGCAAAGCCAACAACCGAACTTTGCTAGTCTCTGTTCCTTGGTAGGACAGTGATGCAATGAACATAATTAATTATTACTAGTTATTTTGTTGTTTGGGGTTGTGTTCTTTGGGGTTTTGTTTGGCTTTGTTTTGAACTGTTTTTAAACTCTGTCATGAAAAAATAAGTGCACCTCATTACTTCAATCCCATTCCTGTTAAAAATTACTTCAAATGACTTTCCTCTGCTTTTAGGTCATGTCACATTGCTGTGAATTATCACCTTTTATATACCAGAAACTTCCATGCCACATTATCTTTCTAGCCTTGATCCACAAAAAAACCTAGAAGTGTGATAACCTTTATGCCCGTTAACAAACAACAATTCCAATGAATGCTGGTGAAACTGACACAACTAACCCATCTTTGCAGAATTGTGCCCTGTGGAATGACAGAAGATTTCAGCAAACATAAAATGGGCCACACAATGTAACGCTGTGCATACTAAAATCAAAGGGGACTGAGCAGGCGGTGCTGAGAACGCTATCGGTCAGCTTTACATCATGCTCCAAAAGTATATTTCTGTGTGAGGTGAAATATTGTTTGCAATTATTGGACTATTGGATAAAGAATACGTAACTTACCTATTCATTTCTTCAAGGCAGTCTGTTGCAAAGTAGAAGCTCTTTATTTTGGGGTGGCATGCTTTGAAGGCACTGTAAAATAAGCAGAAAGAATTTTAAAAGACCTTTTCTTTCAAACAGTTTGTCTATAAATACTTAGGACCAATGCACTCTATAATTCTTTAGCATCTTACAAGTTTCACAGACATGTTGAATCTTCAGTCTGAATCTCTTGCTGGATAAACGTATAGATGGATTCCTACTGAGGGACACTTGGGAACCTAAGTGGTACTTTGGAAAAATGTCAAAAGCCCTCAAATGACTTAGACATGTAAATCCTTTCAATAACCAGTGATGTTATACATCTAAAAACTCCTTGGGTGAACTTGAAAATCTTACTGAGCATGTTTAAGTACATAGTAGTTGTATTCCAGAGATCCCTAAAGGAATAAGTGTTTGATCCTTCCACATCTTCTCCTACATTTAATGACTAAATGTATGTTTTGTGTCCTGCTCAAAGAAATATAGAGTGCTGCCAACTTCCGTGCTATAACTCTCTCATATCTTTATTGTAACTTTGATTCTGAATATATCTATGAATTTGTCCAAATATTATTTGACATTAATAAATGGGGAAGAGAAGGACTATAAAGACAAACATCCAGCCAGTAATTGCATTCAACTGGAGATGATATTTAAGCAAAAGCACTCTCAAATTCTCTTTACTTAGTCATAAGACTGTAAGATCTCAAAAATAAACAAATAAAGGAACGTTTCCTAAATTTGATACACGATATTTTTAATCCCTAGTTATAATCTTCATTCAATTTGAGTTCAACAGAAGCAAAGTAGAAAGTTCTAGGTAATTTAAATGGCGGGTTTGCTTTAAATAGATAATAATTTAAAAGTCCCTTGGATAGTCTTAACTCTTTAGTCACTTCTAATTCTAGCAATTACTTTGTCAAGTTACTCTAAACGCAACCATATCCCAAGTACTTTTCTTTTTACTCCGTTAATCTTTGCTGCATTTTTCCTGCAATCAACATGAGTCATTAATTATGAATACTTCTTCATCTTTCACCTAGCGAATAACAGAGCTGCCAGTATTTAAATTTAAACGTTATGTATATTGTTGCATTATAATTCTATGTATCTCACTATATTTTTAGTGCACAATTTGTTCTCACAGATAGCTTTTGATTCAAGAAGTCCGAGCTCCTCGGGGCTCTACCTCCCGCTGCTTTGGCGATTTTAAATTAATGCAAAGGTTAATTTATAGAGTGAAGTTCCTTGAAAAGTGCAAGTTAATTTAAAAATCACTGGAAGAGTTCCAAAAGCATATTGCAACAGGTTTATCTTAATTTTTAAAGGCTGTACTGTAATTAGTACAACCTTAGTAGCATACTACGCTACACCCTTGGCTGAGGTGCTGAATGGTAGCGTGCCAAAAGGCAGCTGGAAGACTGACGTGGCTCTGTGCGCTGCAAATATTCCTTCTCCGACCCCAAGAATCCGTTCCCTCACCAGTGTAACTCGGTTCCACTGGTCTGATTTCCCGATACACAGACATCGCTACGTTGCGTTGTAGGTTGTTCCGAGCACATGCATGAGATAATAAGCAAGCTCGAAGTCTTACAGCACGGGTGATTATAGTGCACGTTAAAATGCTTTTTATTAATGTTTTTGTATGATATAATCCCTGAGCTCTCCGTCAGCTGAGCAGTTATTTGAAAACTGTGAAGAACAATAATCGTATGTCTTACAAAATGTTGGTGTGAGTGTAAGGAAAAGAAGTATTGCTATCAAGGAAACCACAAACTCGGAGCGTTAAAGACTATTATTTTGATTACTTGGCAAATGTTAAAACCCCCTGTGTTGTAATTCATAACTTTTACATTAAAATACTGACGTTTTTATGGTAATTACTAGATGTAAGAATTAGATTAGGAATCATTGCACACGAAACACCCGTGATGCAACATTTCTACTATTAATAGCTTAAATGCAAATAAGCGTTGCATTAATTACTCTGATTTATCGCAGTTTTCAGAGACAAAAGTGAGTGCTGAAGAAGATTCGCTGGGGCACATCGATTTTCTTATATAAATTATCAACACATACGTGTAACAGGCTTTGCTCGCAGAAGTTCTGCAGAAGAATGAGGCGCCAGCAGAGCTGTCTCTGCGGGGTTTCCTGCCTCGTGGTAAGTTGACCTTTGCACAGAGGGTCATCATAAAAGACTTGGGAGGTATTTGGGTATTGTTTTGTCGTCTAGACATTGATCATTTCACCTGCTGATCCTCATCTCCCCAACTACTTCTCGTTTGCAAATGAAAACAGTGAGCACACGGGAAACCTCGAGTAGGGAGGAAACTTTCCCGACGCCCACTAGATGGCAAACGCTTGTTAATTATATCCCCTGATTGGGAAGCGTTTAATGCAAGAGGGTTTCATCATTATTGAAATAAATTTTAAGTCTACTCAGGACGAATTAATGATTTCTTTTACTCGATTAGCATAACATGATTTTAGTGTCAAACATTCTTATCATTCTTAGTCTCCTACTACTTAATGTGGAATTTTACTCCTGACTCCCAGGAACTCCAGCAGCTCTAGCAAAGCAGATGATACCTGTCTGTGAGTAAGGAACGTGGCAGAGTTTTGTATGTGTTTTTGTGCACAAACACATATGTGAGTGCTACGTTACACACCGTTAATTAACTACACAGCAATTAACAAATACTATACCTCCTTACAGAGGTTCCGTACAGAACTTCATTTTTAATACTCAAAATGGGAAGTCTCAACTAAACAAATACTCTGGCATGGCTCTCCCATTTCCGCACGATTTGCAGTTTTCACAGATGTGTTTTTGGCGGCGATGCCAGCACGCTGTTTTCAGCTGGGCTGAACTCTGTGCCACGTCTCCACCTTCTAGTGCTACGTTTGCCCACCTGTCCACCAGTTCTGAAACTGAAGTATGGCCTGCAGTGGGAGAGGATTATGTGGTGGATTTTAAGATTCTAATCCTCTTGATTAATCCTGTTAGAATATCACATGATGGAGTTTCTGCTTGTAAATAGGATTATTTTCCTAGACAGGAAATTTACCTACATAAAAGCATTAAAATGCCAATATTGGGGGTTTGGTCAACCTTTTAAAAGCTAGAGTTAGTGTGATAAACAGAACTTTGGCTCCACAATGCTCTTGTAATGTGATATAATCTGTGATTAGGTGTTTGAAAATCCCACTCTCAGAGGAACCCTGCCTCAATTAAGGTGCAGAAAGTGGACTTGCTGGAGAAGTAAATTGGGATTATACAACAGATACCGCGACTTTCTGCAGGACTCCTGTCTCAGTTATGGAATTTGTGGCTGTGTCATCAAATGCAGAAAGAGCAAGAATTTTTTCAAGGGTAGATCGGTTAAATGCTGCAGGTCTTCCTGCTTATGCAAAGGAGTTCTTATGCGCTAAGTCTCAGCAAACAGACCCAATAATTGGTTACTACATGAAAGTTCCTTCACATCTTTCTGCCCGATATTCCGATAATTGACTGCAACGCTGAGCACTGACAGCTGCAGTGACATCGGGTGCTGCTACATCTTCACCTGCGCTGCAGAAAACGGGTCTTTGCTGTTATGAACTAGAGATCCCAATTCTGTGCGAAATGTTGATTTTACTGTCTTGCGGCTCTGTTTCTGGGCTGCAAAATGTGACAATAAATCCATCTTCATCTCCCCAAAGTGTCACAGATTATTATTAGGGAAGCATTTAGATACACTAGCATGAAGAGCTGCAGAAGTGTCTCCAGGGAAATCATTCTAGATGTATGGAGTAATAGGAAAAACGCAGAAGAGTGATCCCTGTACTTTTACCTTGGGTCTGTTTTGGAGGCCCCAAGCAGGATGCAGTAATGTAGACGTGGTGTAATGAGTACTGTCTGTAAGGGAATAACCACTTCCTCCGTCTGTTGGCCGCACTCCAGCAAACACAGCCCAGGAAGCTCTGAGCCTTCTTTCCCAGGGGGCTCAAGTTTGGTTTGCTATCTACCGAGACTGTCAAGTTCATTTTGGAAGTAATAAAAATTACTGAAACCATAGCAACCTTTAAGATATAACTTCATGTCTACCTATACTGTATCAATGCATCTCTGTAGAATTCCAACTGCACAGTTTCAATATGAAGTACCAACAGTACGGCACCTGCTCTCATAAATTTAAGACCTAGATTTGCATCAATTATGCAATGAAAAATTTCACTAGGTGGAGATTTTTGAAAGTTCTGGCAAAGCGCTAGTTAACAATGACCTATTATATACGTAGTTCCATTAATCTTTGGTCTTGTGGATCAACTTCGTGATGGGACATTATAATTATCAATACCTTTGAAAGTAACATGATATTCATGTCATGTCACATCACACAAAAACATCGATCACTGAGATTTCTAATATAGTATGATCTTTTGTAATCAGGGAGAAGCAGGTGTTGCCTAAAAGCAGTGGAAAGTTTTTCAGTGCCAACGCAGGAAACCTTCTCTCAGAGGGACAAGGTCATTCTACATCCAAATTTAGCCTGGAGAGCTAAACCAGTCTGATAATGCCATGATTCATATAATAATCAGGGTACCTTCATTAAATGCATTAGTGAGGCAAATCATCAAACCTTCCAGAGTAATGCATTCAATTACTCTATATTCTTTTGAAAGTTTTCTCAAGGCTATTTCATTCAATGTATACTATGGACATCAGTTACAGGCATTCTATAAAACAGCATTTTCCATCTGACAGAGCAGTGGAAAAGATAAATCTACTCATTATCTAGTAAGACTTCAAAGTATTTTGTTCAATAAGGTTTGAACATTTCACATTGATGGCTCCGAAAATGACAGAAATTTGAGGGGAAATTCGAGCGAAGTGCCAAAATGTTCTTAGTTTTGCTTTTGAGACAGTCAAAAGAAAAGCAACACTGTGATTTTAGCAGGACTTGGTTAGGCACTAAAATATTAAGCATACTTTTCAGAAAAGTTTAATTGAAAAACAAGTGAATCAACCGAAAGTAAAAAAAAAAAAGGAAAGAACAAGATTTGTTTCCCCTGTCTTGAGTAACTGTCAAGATAACTGCTTTACTAGCTTTTGCATTCATGTTAAAATGGACTCAACCATGTAGAAGTAAGAACACAACCAGGTTTATATTTTCGGATTTCAAGCTTGCAATGAATTTTAGGTTACCTTCCAACACCTACTAAATCCCCACTATTAAATGGAAAAAGGACCCTAAAGTGGAAAGAAGTGAGAACTGATCCTGTAAAACCTGTCTTCCACTAGCTCCCTGAAAAGGAGGCAAGAAAATCCTAAGTGAAAACTTTCCTTCTAGCAGAGAGAATAATGAAGTGTGAGTTAGAACTTTTGTGCATCAAGACGGGTCACCACCACCCTGATTTTATTTGTAAAAGGAATGCAGAAGGATCAAACCACAGGACAGTGTCCCTGGGCTCAGCAGAAGCATCAGCTTTTCGGTGGGATCAGGCATGGCAACGACTCTCCGTCCTGTCCTCGGTAAGACAGCGTAGAAGAGGAGAGGGAAGTGCTTTAGGAGTGCGCTTCTGGAGGCCGTGGACTAGAGCTGGCTCAAACACAAGCAGAGCCCTGCGCTCACTTGCGCTGGAAATCCTGAAACCTAAGTGAGCCTAACACGGCATCGACTTCCTCCGCAGTTTCCAGAGGGGCGAGTAAAAAAGTGGGAAATGTGAGGTGCAGTTGCTATGATGGGGGAAACACAGAAATGATAGTGTGTGAAGGAAGGAATCAAAGGGAAATTCAGCTCGGTGAACAAAGGGAATACTGGTAACGTCTTCGTTATACTTTTACCCCTGGACCTACCTCTTCTTGAAAGGATTCAAGGCCTGAAGGTACTCGCTTTTCAGCAGAGCGCAAAGTTTTAGTTAATCGAACTTTTTCCTGTGCATATACCCTACAGAAATTGCTCTCTAAGAAGCGTTCTGAGGAAATGTGTTCTAATGCTTAGAGCAAAGCTCTGGAAGCTATTTCTAGCTGTGCACAATGACCTTCTGTTTGATCTTGGTTAATTCACTGCAATGTGTTAAGTGTTTTATATTCTAACAAAAGGGTATTATTTTTCCTGTATTTTCGTTCAATATCATTATTAATATCTACTCATTCCTCAGAGGAATTTATAGTGCTCGGTTCATGTTTAATTTCTACAGTGATACCCTCAGCTGAAAGGAGTAATAGAAGTACAAATGCGCCGCCTTCTAATTCTCAGGCAGACAGTAATAATACCTCCAGACAGGAACAAGCAATTGAAGAGGTTTGATTTTCTGATGAGTAGTCTCTGTTGTAATTCATACCTTCGATATTTTTATTGTACGTGTGCTCACAGTTGTAGAGCTTGCATTCCTCTGACTGAAACTGCATTTAGGCGTCGGAAAAGCACACCAAAAATTCAGGACACTTAATTATAGCTAGGAAAGCTTGAATAAGAGAGTATCTTTAATGTTATTCTATTTAGCTCCTCATGGCAGCAGGTTTTAAAAACCCAGATGCAGAGTAGGGAAGACACAGGCAGATCGTTCAGGGGACACCAGTGAGTCATAGAATGTTTCAGGCTGGAAGGGACCTCCAGAGGTCATCTAGTCCAACCTCCCTACACAAGTAGGGACATCTACTTAGGTCAGGTTACTCAGAGCCTCGTCAAGCCTGAAGTGCTATCTCAAAGCATGAGAACTGTTGTGTGAAACCCGCTATTCGACAGCTACACATTCTGATCTCAACACTGCTTGCAAACAATTTCTGAGTGTCTGTTATTAAATGTGCCTTAGGGGTGGCAAAGCTGAGCATATGCTTTTTACTGGGAGCATAACGCGGCAGTAGCAATGTGCACATAACCAATAATGCAGTGTTCGTTTTTGCATATGGAACCTAAATATTTTAGCAGCTGAGAATAACACAATACTGGGTAAGTTAACTTCCTCCGTAAAGGAGAAAATGGAAATTATATTTGCTGTCCCTTGCTATGATATTCTAAATGGTATTTCCTAGGGGAATGGTTTCTTGCAGACTTGATTCTTATCAAGATGACCATATGGAACCTAACAAAGTTTTATCTCTTGCCTAACGTATTCATTAGTTTTTGCTTTACTTTGCTGAAGTTGTAACTGGGCTATCTGGAAAGCTGACCAAACCACTATCCGATTCCTTGTAAGACACTTCATGGAATTTACATTAAATTGTATCTTTTATAATAAAGAGAAACATAAAGCTGAAGTGGATCTACTATTTAGATTTGAGGGTTTTCTGTGTAACTTCCTTCTCGGAGCTTTGCGAATTTTCAGTACTAGACGCAGTATGCTTCCAGGAGCGACCCCTTCAGTTACAAACACAATTGACACAACACTTACTGTTTTCGTCTGCATTCGATTGCTCGATCTATCCTGAACTCAGGTAAACTAATGAATCCTTCTGCTTTCTCATCCTATTAAAAGAGAAAGGAAAGTGATGGTGAAGAAGAACATAAAGAGGAGAGAAATGAGCAGTAGCCATTTGGCTCTTACACTAAGAACAACCTTCCAGGCAATTGAAATACTGAACATATTTTCCCCAGAATGTTTTCACTTAAACTTGTCTTTTCTTCATCATACAATGCCAATAACTTTTATGAAGTAATTAAATTGAGTTTCTTAAATTCCCCTCTGCTGAACATTACAGAAAACCTTTCAGCACCAAACAACAGCACCTAAAATACCATTCAGGACATGATCAGCTACAGAGAAGAATTCTGTTTCTTCACCATACAGTCTACATTTTAAAACTATTTTGTGGATGCCTCCTTATAAAGTCATGATTGTGCTGACCATCTGCCCTGCTAATAATAACTGAGGTTCCTACAGCGAGCTCGCCAGTGATTAAAGGGAAAAGTAATAACTAGAAAGTATCTCTTGTCACTTTCTGCTTCTTCTGAAGTCATTTATAGCAGGAAAACCAAGGAGACGTATTAAGACCAGTCACATTTTTGAAAACATTAGCAAGTGTACTCTGAATTATGGCTTGGCTGTAAACAACAGACTGAAAATCAGCGGGACACATAATGACCATCACCTTGCATGTAGCATGTCAAACAAATGGTACAAGACAAAACCTGAAGGCCTCTATCACCCACAGCCTGAACCAATACTCTTCAAGGCTGACAAGAAAATACCACAGCACAGGATAATGATGCTGGTAAAATCGTCCTCTTGAAGAAAATGGAAAATACAGAGTAAACTATTGGTGATCAAAGCAGGCTGTATGCAGACAGTTTAGATCAGGCACTGAGTCTCAATGCAGACAAATGGAAGAATAAAAGTCTAACGATTTTTGGCTTCTCCCCTTCATTATTTTTCCCTACATATATGCAGATTGCACAGGCGTGGGCTTGTGATTTTTCAGTACAATTTCGCCAAGAACAGGGTTTTACACACAAGAAACTGCAAACTCTGGACTAAATCAGCAAAAGCAGGAGGAACATCTACGTAAGAGTAACTTTCAGAGAAAGATCTACAAATTCAGATTTTCACATCTGCTTCACAGAACGCTTAGCTAACGTGAATGGCTCTGCTGCCTACATCTCCTCAGACAACTGAAACTAGGGAGAGCTGAGTGTGAACACTGTGTAAGTCCAAACAAATACTATCTGTGGAAAAGCATTAAGTACTGATGTATTCTTTTTTTTCAGAGTGACATGAGTATCTGCTATTTTATTAAGCTTGGACATGGACTTTGGAAACTAAAAAATAAATTCAGTTGAAATATTTCCAGCTAGAGCAACCCAGACCTGGCAATGAAAGTGGCACTTCACTAAATTATGCTACTATGTAGTAAAAATGGACTTCATTTAAAACAATTATAATGCTTAAGGTTTATTTTTGGCTTTCTCCAAACAGTATACTTACATTCTGGTTCGTGTACCAGTACAAGGATGAATCCTTCAGAATAAACCAGTACTTTTTCCATTTCTGTGTGAAATAACCTTTGGCGTCCTTTTTCTTCCATAGCCAGCCTTCACAATCTCCATGGCCCAGGTCTTTGCAGGAAATCCGTCTTCTGCTTCCACTTGTTAGAGAGCTCCCTGAGAACACGACAATCGCGTGAGACGTCTCATGGAGTGAAATAACTCTGCTTCTCAGTATAACCACACTACTAGTTGTTAATGATCATTCGATTCAAAATCCTTCAAGCCAAGTCCTCTCCAGTTGCAGGGAGAGGAGATCGAAGGAACAATTTCCAAATGTGACAGTGCTCTGCAATTTTGGTTTCGGCATGAATACAAAATGAAAAGGGCCTGTTCTGTGTAATGGTTTATTTAATTTTTAAAGAGTGCATTTTAACCTGATTAAGGTGGGCATCATCGTTCCAGAGTAACACTGTATTCCTTTAGCCCTCAGTTTGGAACTCAGAGTCTGACATAATCTGTATGCAGATGTAAACCCCGCTTCTCGTGTGTATCTTCTCTTACCATTTTTAGGCATGTCAAATTCTGGGAATTTTTTACCTCAGTTTTTATAGTCAATAAAAATGAGAGATCATGAACTTCCATAAAATGCACAGGCTTACATGTCTTCTAGTCTGAATTTAACTGAACAGCAGTGTTTTAAGTTTACTGCATCCTGTTTAGGGTACAGCACCAGGAAAAGGGTTTGTCATTATTTCAATACATCCTAATTGAAAGGCTTACAATTTCAGTGTGCCTTGTAAATATCAATATGAACAGCTTTTTTCTTTCATTTTTTTTTCTGAATAAGATGTGGTAGGAAATTTCCTTAGAATCTTAGACATTTTTCTGTGAAAAACCAAGTCTATATTGCTACAAGAATTTTATTTGTCCTACAGCTGTGAAACAGTGGAGAGACTTAGTTAACATCAAAACACCAAGGAGAGTAAACCAACAAGCAGAATAAAAAGAGCTCACTGGCCATAAACTTTCGTGCAAAGTTATTATGCTGTAACCATTTTACAAATGATCATTAACGGTCTCAAATAGGGCATGAACAGATAAAGAGAGCAGAAGAAAATGGCAGAATACACAAATACTGCCTTTCTTCTACTTAAGTCAGAGGAAGTTTGACCACTGAGTCCAGCTATATTATATAACACATTTGTTTGGTATTTTAACTTGGTGTTTTACTTTAGTATTTACTATCAAATTTGGAAATACTTGAATTAAGCTGAACTTTGGCATTTGATCCAGATCCACTTATTATCAGAGAAGTTGTCTCAGTTTCTAGTTTCAAAATGTGAACTCAAATAAGTTACCTTTTGACCATTTTCTGCTTTTTACCCTGAGGGAAGCGTAATGGAATGACTGCAAGGAAAAAAAAATAAAATATGAAAACCCAATGCAGATAATAGTAGTAACATGAACGAGCTGGCATTCGCTACCACCGCCATCATTATCTTCAGGTTACTTATCACAGGATCTCTTTTTGGTCATTTTTCTCTTACTACTGTTATAAACATCATAAAGAGAAGCGCAAATCTAAATCTGCAAATTAAAATCTCATTTTTTCTCCAGTTACTAATTATAGTTGCAATTAAATCATTCAGGATTCTTTGCATGAATCAAAGAGTTTGAAAACTGGGGATATAAACTTACATGAACGACTCAATAAAATGAAGGATACCTGAAGTTTCTTGCAAGTATACATGAGATAATTATACAAATACTCATTCAAAAAGAAGTATCCACCACAAACATTATATAGTCAATGTATAAAGTCATGTGTTCAATCACAAGTTGAAGTCACAGTCTCTTGTTGTTTCCAAACAACTTTGTTAGGTTGGTAGGTTCACACAACAACTCTGAGGAGAAAAAAAGTAAGCTCTTTCTTTTGTGGCTGCATTATAAAATCATTTCGGATTCTGAAGCAAAAGCTAAAGGCATCTCATTATTTAAAGCTGTTGAAAACAGGATTTTTCTCAAAATTGTGATTGGGAAAAAGTAGAGGTCAACACGAGGGAATAGGTGCAGGTTTGTAACTGATGCTGCTATAACCAGTAGAAAAAGAAGCAGACATTCCCAGTGTGATAAACCTGCAGATCCGTGCCAAGAAAAGGTCATCTTACAAATTTTCTTGATTTTTCATTTGCAAAAGATAACACTCAGCTCAGTGGAGGGCTGAGAAGAAGGGCTCAGCCACTGTTGTGAGTGTCCGTGCTACCTTAACTACTGCTATGACCACATTGACCCAGAGATTATCTGACTGCTTACCCTACCTTACCACAGCTTCTCACCACACCGTCAAAAATACATGCTCAAAAAGTCCTTAGTAACGACTGTGGTGCAACATCTTCAATAAGTGTATAAATGCCACGATATTAAAATTTAAAATAACAGCATTATAATTTTAATATTATTAAAATGAATATATAGGATAATGAAGGATGACAGCGTAAGCACTGTAGAAAAGCAACAGCTGAGAACAGGACAGCTTTTGGAGAGGCAAAGTTTTAATTTAAATAAAAGTGGAGGTGTTTTGCACACGCACAGACCTGTTTGTACCCCTTCTGCAGCTTAGCCAGTTTGCAGCGTCAAACAGCAAGCATGTTTTCTCGTGCCTCGCAGAAATCAGCAGTTCTTGCCTCCTGAGAGAGCTGCCTCAGAAAACACCAGCTTTCTGTGTTCTGTTTATCTCAGACTGTGCTCCCAGTCATTCCCAGTCTAGGGATGCTTCACAAAAATGTTGTCATTCTGACAGGTGACATAGCCTGATAGCTGCAAATTTATCTCTTTGTTTCAAGAACTAGAGAAGACAAAGATTAATACTTGCTCCTGTGCTACGGGGAATGTAGTAAAAAGCAGGCAGAAAATGTAAAAAAAAAACCCAAAGTAAGTCTGTGTGAGAAGGTATTAAAGATGCACAGCAGCGCTGGGGGGTTTATTGATGCACTGCAAGGCACAGCAGCAGCACTGATCGGTCATATTGTGCCAGCTGGAGTTGTGACTGTGACACAAACAATCTGTTCAAAGTTTCCTTTCTACAGAAAACTGCATTAGAACAGAGCAGGTATCTCTTTCTGAAAAAGAGATTGCCAAATTTGTCCCCAGTTTAGGCTAAAAAAATAGAGTGATGGAAAAAACCCCCTGAATTTAAATTACAGATTTCTTATGTGATTAAAGAACTGCAAGAAAACTGGAGCAACCGGAGGATGTGCACGTTGGGATACTCACCAGAAGCTGGTATGTATCACTCCGTAGAAAAGTTTTAAAAACAATCAAAATACAAGCACAACAAATCAAGGAGCTGGCAATCTTAGCTCTTCTAAAAACTTCAAGTTAATTAGTTTTACTATGTTTTGTTTATGCAGACACAACATGTTCAAAGCAAGAAAACTCGAGAAAGTGAAAGGTTTGCAATACCTGGGGAGTCAGAGCTTAATTAGCACTGCGAACTTGGGAAATTCAAGCTGTATATTCGAAGAGCTAAAGGAACTACTATATAATTAACTTTGTGGTAACCACTGTAAGAAAGCAGTCAGAACCTGCAACTTCAAAATGACTCCGAGTTGCTACGGGAAGCAGACAGATGATGTGAGAACATGCTGCGGTTGTCAGCAGTTCAGTTCTCATCTCAAAACCACTACATAAAGTAGAATGTTGAACAAAAGGCACACCCTCCCGCCCCAGCCCAAAAAGCAGCACACCATGGAAAGAAAAAAAAAGCAATTGAATCTGTACTACATGAAGCTGAACTAATGAGACCTCGACATAATCTCAGCGTAGGTGTAGGAGCTCTGTCACAGAATCAACAAGTGAACAGTTAGGCTGGGTTTAAAAACTGCCCTGGAGACTAAAGTCTCCGTTACCTGTCCGGCTGAAGGGAACCGAGCGTATTTGTGCAACGCTGGTTTGCATGGACCGCTGCGATATTGAACCTTAGGAGTTTGGCAGGAAAATCATGAACAAGTTCCAAACGCAGCCGTCAGTGCGTTCACAGATCAGAGGGCACGTAGTGCTGATTTCCTCCGATTCTGTGTGTTAGATTATTTGCAGTACCAGCGTCCTGGGGAGAGCCACAGGCCCGAGTGTTTTCCAGTGGAGGCTGCCAGCAAGACAGGGACTGGCAGATCACGGAACACAGCGTAAACACGACTGCAGGCTTTCACAAACTGCAGAAAATGTCGTCCTACATCTTCTGCTATTGCCACCGGTCTCACTTTGGAAATAGTTGGGAGGCAGGATGACATCAGGCAACTTTCAAGAGTTATTTAGCACCGACTTAGTGAAAAAAGTGCTAAGACAGAATGGAGAAATGGGCGTTCTATAGATGAAAGAGTTTTTGTTTGTGCTTTGTATGAAATATTTGCAAAATACTAAATAATCAAATAATGTCTAGGTACTTTCAATCTAAGATCTTCAAACTTGGTACCACAAAAATCTTTGAAAATCTTAATCCCGCATCTCCCTATCATAGTATTCATGCTTTTAAAATATTGTAGGAGTTGTAAGTACGTTTATAAATTGTTACCTTCCTCATGGATGTGCTTCCTTGATGGTCAATGGCAGAACTTGCATATCTAGGACGAAGAGGGACAGAGATGTCAAATAATGACAGAAAACAATGATCTGGATAAACAGTGCATATAGACACACACCCTCTATGTGTGCTTGCAGATGTGATCAGGTACCAAAGTTATTTAAAACACAGCACTGCAAATGGGAGGCTCTTCGGAAACAGAACCATTGTTTGCAATGAACAGTGCTAATGTTATTAAGAAACACAAAGTATACTGAGTTAAGAATACATGAATCATCTGTGAATATCTGCTTCTGACTCAGTCACTGGCCTAAAAATACTTGACCCTGATCAAGTAAGATGGCTAGAGAGATGTTGGGGTGAAGGTTGGACTTGATGATCCTGGTGGTCCTTTCCAACCATAATGATTCCATGACTCTATAAGATTCAAGAGCAACCAACACAATTCCTCCCTCCTAGGGACTACAGCCTTTGGACACACATTCCTGGTTCTTTGTTGCAGGACTAACTCTTATTTGTGCATTTCTTTCAGCATCGACAACATTTGAACACTGGCATAGTGGATTCCTAGTGTCTGGACTCAAATTGGAAAGAATACATATTTTTAAACAGGAAAAAGGTAGAAATACAAATAAATAAATGAGCAATTTTAAGAACAACTTTCATTTTAGAATGCGACAGCTTACAGATACATATTTGAACTGATATTGTGCCCTTTAGGAAAGACTCCTACGTGTTCTATATTTCACAAAGTTGGTTCCTCCCCCTGTCACTGCAGAGACAAATCAAGGACAACCCAAACTGCTTAGTATGTGTTTCCTTTGAATTACTTTTTGGATATCTTGAGCAATCTGTAAGCACCTGTATAAACACTCAGACATTGACAAGTATGTAACTATCAGGCCACATTTGACGTGACTGTCACATATGTTTGCCAATTACAAGTCGAATATCTTCTTTTGTTCTGTTCTTCCTCCACCACCTCCTTTGACAAAGTCTGGAAGCACTTAAGCTAGGAAATTCATAAAGAGCACAGCTATTTAGCATTTAACGAGAAAATTTAGATAATCAGAAAAACAGTAATGTGTTAGCAGCACTGATATCCTAACAGTATCTTCTTGGCTTGCAAGCAAGGAGTGCAGGAGTTGGATTTGCTGTTGGAAGGGTGGTGACCATTTTCTGTGGGCCCAGAAACAACCCTGTTGTGAAGAACAAACTCTTAGGAGCAAAACGAACACCAAGTAAACTTCCCTACAGTAACTTTGATGTAGGCTCCAACTGCTGCTATATTTAGTGGCCATGCTTTTTAACATCAATATCCCTGCACTGGAGAAATAGAGGACAGATGGAAACTGAAAAGAAACTCTTGGAACTGGCTCTCAGGGTGACTTAGGGTAATGCTGGGGAGGTTTATGAACCCTGAAGAGAGTAAAGAGGGAATAAATATTCAATGTCTCCTTGAATAAAGGGGCTGTATAAGTTATATAAAATTACCAGTTGCCTTATTTTGTTTTGAACCCACCTTCATTAACACACAATTAAAATTGTTGGTATTCACAGCACCCTGCAGCAAAGAGCTCTGGAACATTTTGCTGCGGGATGCCATGGATACCAAAAATTCACACAGACTTTCAAATGCAAAAATGCTACCTATGGTGTAGCTGAGCTTTCTCCTGGAGCTCTCTAAAGGCTAGAGAACAAAGCAGGGCAGCATCACCAGAGGCCTTTCCTTACACAATTACAAGCAGTGTTGGCCACTGGTGGGAGCAGGACACTGAGTCAGGGTCAGCTTTGTCTGATCTAGCACAGAAATTCTTAGACACAATTTCCCCTTCAGGTTTTCAAAAGTAAGATAAAAGGAGAAGTGGGAAAATCTTAAAAATATGAATGTTTTTGTGTATGTTGTGTAAATAGAAAAGGAGTGTAAGAACAGGAAAGGAACTGAGGGGAAAAAATAAAAAGGAATAAAGGGATTGTGGACATGTTTAACATATTCCCAAATTCTGTTGGTTGTAATAGTATGTCTTAAGTCAGCAAGAGGGGACGTGGCATTTTCTCATTTGATGATTTTCATTGTTACAAGAAATCAAATTTACCAGTTTAAACGACCACCACATTGTCAGTTAAAAGCAGTTCTCAGGCCTGAGTCGAAGGAAATTTCCAGATTGTGGTAAAAATATGGGATGCATAACATGAGAATTAAAATCATAAAAGTTAATAGGCGAGACTTAGGAGTCCTGAGCTGTCTGTGGATTACAAGGATTGAAAGAAACAACTGAAACCCAAAAAAGTTCAGCTTACAACATTTGGTAAAGGAATGGGCAGACGCCTAAACCGCTGCAAGGCAGATTTTGTCATTAGTGCTCCATTTCTGTCTGCCCGTGAGAAGGCCATAAACGGCCTTCAGCCCTGCTGGGCGTTGCCCCCCTGATTCCTGCTCTGTTCCTTTAAGCACGGCTTTGACCCGTCTGGAAAGTGTCTGTTTCGATGCTTCCATTCTTCCTCTCAGCCAACATACAAGATGAATAATGCATCTGTGGGTTTATCTGAAACGTCCTTAGTCGAGTTTTATTTGCTTCTACGCAAACATAATAATGTGTCTGCTTACGGTAATCACAGACTCTTACCAGCAAAAGCCGTTGCAGAAGCAGTCTGCAGTCAGGCTTTGGATGGCTTTTGAAAAGCTGGCGTCTTAGGAAACGTCAGGAATCATTCTAGTGGACAATGAACTTAAGTTTTAAATTTGGGAACAGTTTTCAGTAGTCTGCAGGAGCGGGGTGGTGTTCGTTTCCGTTGTTTGGGGTTTTTTTGTGTGTGTGTGTAGTGTTTTTTAAGTTTTTATCAATGCTCCTCCATGAATCTAATTTTTCCTTAAATATTCAGATCCACAGATCACAGAAAAAGAAACACTGATCTTTTCTTCTCCCTAGACAAGTGAATTATCTGTGTGAAAGTGACAGAACCAATTCATTTAGACACAGAGGAACCCTAGTATGTTGTCTATTCTGGCTGAAATACTCTGTGTCGTATTTGGTTGAGTTATTCCTCACCTTGAGGAAAAGTGTTGTTACAGAAGTACAGAAGAATGAAGAAGGAAAGGGTAGGGGAAGGTGTGTGCAGTGATACGGTTATAATGGCCTGGACAGATATTTCTCAAATCAATTAAAACAGTTCACCTTCTACTAAACGCTTGATTTCTTGTTCATGTCTAATATTGATTTTGAAACAAACTGCAGAATCTAGAAAAAGGAGGACCACTCACTTGTGAGTGACTTCTACCAACTGAAAAAAAGCAGTAACAAATCAAACAGTTATTTCAGGATATTTGCAGAAATATTCATTGCGTAGTATGACATTTAAAAAAAAAGGCAAAATACTAAGCAAATAACTGCAAAACTCTGAATGAAATTTAATTTTGTAGTAAAGCTCATTCTAAAATACTTATTCAATCTTCATTCAGTTTTTCCTTAAACGGATTCCTGAGCTATTCCTGGTGACAGAAATGTCAAGGACTTCAGCGCTGTCTACTCTGAGTCTGGAGATGCTCTGCCTAGCTGTGTGGCATATACTGAAATCTCTGTGGATTAAAAGGTTGCCTCCCTCCTTAAACATCCTTCAGAACTTTAACTAAATTCTATGTCGTAAGTAAACATATAGAAAGGGAAGACTTAGAGAACTACAGGTACTAAGAAGCAAGCACAGATGAAGGTTACGTACAATCTATCTCTGGTCTCAGTGTGAGGTGCATATTGCCTCAATATTTTATCAGAATGATGATGCTGAGCATAGAGCTAAAGCAAAAAGGTTAACGAGAAAGAGGTAAAAAAAGATGCAAATTACTTTGACCTAGATGGAAGCAAAACGCTGAGGATTTGAAGGACTTGAGGAGGTGTGGTAACTTCCAACTCCTGTCTTAAAGGACATGCAAATGAAGTGCAAGTCTAGAGATAAGATTTGTAATCAGAACTTCGAAAGAGGAACAGTGTTGTGTGGTTACAATAATGGTTCTCTAGAAAACTATATTAGAATGGAAAAGCCTCAAAGTACGGGGGATAGCAGAAGTGCTGTATTGCAGTGTAATGTATTTGATCCAAGCTGTGAGAAACAATGTAAAGACAAACTTGGTAAAAGATTTCTAATGAGTGCTGAGAACTGTCGCCGACCGAATACTGACTATGTGAAACCAGCAGCGCAGCTGCAAACATCTCTGCACTTCTGCTGTCAGAGCAGTTACATCCATTTCAGAGCATCGCCACAATTCTGAGCGTCCCACCCTCTGTTCATACAAAAATTCCTTTCATAGTGAAGAGGAGTGACTTGCTATTTGTGCATGAACCAAGTAGCACTAAGCAAGTGGAACTGCGAGTACCAGCTCCACGTTGACACACTTTTCCTTTTGAGGAACGCGTTTTCGTTTTCTGCCACAGAGAGATAACAACACATCTTTAATTGCCCATAAACTCTAGTAAGGAATAGTGTTTCAGCTTGTGAAATTTATAGAATATCTACTGAAAACGAGGACTAATATAAGCCAGCTGCATACAAATGAAGCATCCCTTGATCACATAAGCAATGCTCAGAAAGAAGATCAAATAAAATGGCTCTTACACGTTATCATTGCTCATAATCATAACATCCCAGTTCTCTTTCTGTTATGTTCAGGGTCATTAAATCCATCGCTAGATGAAAGTTAGAACTACCAGAACAGACTGGTGTATCTCACTAGATTCCTGGTGTCTTGGCTTCCACACAGGTGACAGGATACAGACAATAAATCCCCGTGAATAAATACAGTCTAGAAACAAGAATAATTACTTGGAGTGTTTTTCACCTTCCACCTCATCCTTGGTGTATGTAATACTTACAGTCTATATTGTTGACTTTTTTTAAGCTCCTACCCCGGCAGTAATAGGATTATACACTGGAAGTAATATAAAATTATTCCGGTTTTCACAAACTGCCAGTATATATATTTACTATTGATTAAACAATAATTCCAGACACTAATAATTTCACGGAGTTGTATTTATTTATAAGCAACCCAAACTTATCCTTTGACTGTTCCAATTTGCAATAATTTTTTAATCTATAAAAGTTTCCAGTAGGTAAAAAAAACAAGACTATTTGCCAGCATTGACTCCTGGAACAGAGCTAACTGGGTATGAGTTACTGGGCAGTGTATTCACGTGCTGTCATGGTACAACATGCTCTGAGCTTTCTGACTGGGGACTTGCGTGGACTGTCCAAGTTGACGCACAGTCCCTAAACAGGCTATTTTGAGAGCTTTTCTTGCTAGTCCTCTGTAGGATGGCTCCTGTTTCATGAGGTTACATAGATGTAGGAGCTCAAGTGCGCAGCACAGATGATTAAGAGATAATTCCAAAGCTGTCGGCTAAACATTATGGACAACAGCGAAGCTTGCATTTGAAAATATACCGCTTGTCCCTGCTGCCAACTGGACATTAGAAGCACAAGGCAATTTGAAATGCAGAGAATTGAGTAGCGACTCTATCAATCCACCTCATCCGTGAACAACCAAGAAATGGCACCTATCACCCTGCTCCTTCTGCTTGGCAAATACTCGGGAGAAGTAAATTCCTAGATGCAGGGGGCATGCAAAGCTCGCTTCACCCTTCATGTCTCACATTCTGAATTACTTCAAGAGCAATCTGGTTGCAGCTCAGGGTCAAGGCCACCATAATTTACTTGAGAAAAAAAAAATGACATATAAAAAAGTACATTTGTGCAGGAAAATATTGTAGGCACAGTGTGCCTTAGGGCTGGTTCACAAGAACACATATGTAGCAATTTGGATTTATCTACCTAGTCACAGGAATGCATTTTTCCACACGGATTCATGATTTATATTTAGGTTATTAGAATCTCCATAGCTTGTGTAATGTACTCCTGTCACAACAAGTAAATTCTCACGCAAATTAATTATTGAGTATTTTGTAGTGAGATTTGAGCTCCCTTTCCAGTTCCATGCTGGCTCAGAACTACGCTACAGGCTATTACCTGATACCTCAGTAGCAGGCAGCGAGCTCAGATGTGTCTGTGCTGTTCTGCAGCCGCTGCAATACAGGTGTGTCTGTACAGGCACAGCTGACAAAGCAATGCCAAGACTGAAAGTTATTTTCAAGATATTTATCTCTTCTTACCTCCTTAGCATTAACCACAACCCAAAAAAAAAAATAAATTTCCAAAGTATGCCACCATGGACGTGATTAAATCAAGTTTTAAGCATTAATATGTACGAAGGCAAAATGTGTTATGAAAACGACCCTGAGCAGCATTTTCACATGGAAACTCAGTGCAAATATTCGTCCAAGCTGTTTGTTCAGCTAGCAGTTGTGCGTTGCCTGAATGACACGATCCCTCTCTGCCTCCTCTTTCCCTTGCAGGCCTGGGTGGTGAGCTAAGCAAAGATCTTCAAACCCAAGGTCTCCGTGTCAGGGTGACACTGTGCACACACGTCTAGAATCCACCGATGTCAAGGTTTCCTATTACTGGAAAAACAATCCTCCTAAAGTGAGATGGAAATCAAAGAGCACTGCAAACCCTGCTAGGCACGTAGTTTGCAAACACTGCAGCAGCGACTGCATGTTAGAAGCCCATTAACCCTTCCATCTGTGAAACAACAACAAACAGGGTAAACTGCTTCCGGTAAAAAAGAAAACCAATTGGCTGCTTCTTCAGGAAGGATTTAGGTCAGCTTGCCTTCCTAAAACCTCAGCACACTCTCCCATCTAGTGATTCCACCTCCAACTGCAGCGTGTAATTTCCTAAATCATGACATCTGCTCGGAAGTGAAGAGTCACAACTTGCCTGTGGCTGCCCTACTTTTCTAGCCACAAGACAGCTTAAAAGTAGAGCTCGGATTCCTGCACTGGCCAGAGTTCAGTGTGTGAATGGACAGTGTCCTGCAACGAGGGGTGATTTGCACCGAAGGTGAAAGTCCAGCCCTGTGCACAGAGCTGGACAAACGTGTGAGGTTGGTGTGCCAAAAGAGTCTGGAAGAAACCAGAGCTGTCATGGAGGAATACTTCACTTTCATTCTGCTCAAGGCTAAAAAAAAGCTGCTAGACTTGCTCCACATTCTACTTGTTTGATGAGTTTAAAAAGCTCGATATTCATAGTAACGTTCTATAGGCTTCTATTTCTCACATAGCTACTACTGTTTTCAGTATAAGTTCCCTGCAGCCTGCAGTATTTTCTACTACATGCAAGCAAGGTCCTTCTTCTGGTTTTTGGCTTTTTCTTTTTTTTCAACAAAAGATGCAATCCTATCACGGAAACCCAATAGGCAACTGTACGGTTAATGAAAATATTACTGTTGCACCCAAACAGGTGAATCTCTCCACACAGTTTGTCTCCCGCTCCCCACAACCTACCTATATGGGATAATTATCTGAAAAGTTTTTATTTAAGCTGTTTAAACCATTTAAAAGAAAGCTATTCAGAGCAAGGAAATAGAATTCTGCCTCTTTTAAAATATTAGTCAACATATTGAAAAGATAGAACGTGATTATGTTTTGGACCTGAAATTTAATATGTGTGGGAGAAGGATTAGGAAAGGGAGAGTCATTCTAGAAAAGAACAGCCTTTTGCTAGACTACAGAAGAATAGCCTTTTGCTAGGAAAGTTTGCCAGGTTTTCTTCAAGTCATATGTCCCTGGAAAATATCTCTTGGCAGATGTCCAGTAGAGACTTGTGTCCTGTCCGCCAAGGATGTTCCATCTGGATTGTGCTGTCCCTGCCAAACCGAGCACATGCAATCCACTCAGAATAACTCTACATGCTTTGCTCCATCAGGAACAAAATTTCTTTGCAATTCTTCCTTGTGGCTGCAAGAAACTATGGATATGGAAGGACAACAAAGAAGGGGTGAGAAGTATGACTTTGCAGGGCTGAGGGGGTCATCTGCGAGATGGAGAGAGGGAGCAGCTCTACTGGAATGAAGAAGGGTGAGAAATGGGAGTGATAAAAAGTAAGGAGAAACAAGTGTGAGGGAAGAAAACAAGAATAGCACCTGGCATGAAAGAGTTGGGACACTAAGTGAAAACAGTAAATACAGAAGATTTACAGAGAACAGTCAGTTCTGGAAACTTCAATATAAGAAGTAAGGGCAAAAGGTGAAACCCAACTATTACGTAAAAAGACTGATAACGACACAGTTTTCCCCCCATGTAACACCTGCCTTCTACAAAATGGATGCTGCTTCCGCTCTGAATTGGAACAAAACACTCAGCAGGACTATACATAATTTATTGCAAGAAGAAGAATATACGTTGAGCTGAGGTAACGGATGACGAGGTAATGGACTACTACAGTGGTGGCAAGGGAGAGACAAGACCGACTTTTATATGATGAAGCAGAATTTGACGCTGGAAAAAGTCTTTTGCACTCCATCTTCACCTTACTTTCACCTGTGGTGACAGTGCTACTCAGTTTAGTTCAGTGCACAGCACCCTGCAAGGGGGAAACATCCATGCACTCTTACCTTTACGACTGCCTTTGAAATGAATTATGCTGTTTAATACACATATCAAGAAGTAAAAATGCTGACAATCCTGAAAAATCAGGCATGAGGTGACTTGTGTTTGGTGATCAACAGGTAATATTGTTGTACCTCAGACTTCCAGCTGCAATGTTGTGCTACTCATACCACTGAAGAAAATCATCATCAACTGTAAATCCTTTAGATTGGTGAAAACATTCTAAATGTAATTAATTATTTTATATTCAGTGCGTTGTTCACCTTCTTAAATAGATTTACACCAAATGCAGGATGAAAAAATGTAAAACTGAACAGTTATCCCTATGAATAGATTCCGATTATTTATTACATACTATGATACATAAGTATCTGTTATTTCAAACTTATTCTTTTAATATGACTTACTGAATGCAACTAGGATATGAACATACTTCATCAGATAGATGGCAAAGGAAAGACAGACAAAAATCACTATTTTATTAATTAGAATTAGTTGTTTAAATTCAAACGTAAGGGACAAACTGCAGTCCCCATTCTTAGTATTTATCAGACATGAGCGACAAATTCAACCAGTAATTTTTATACAGACAGAATTAGCATGTAGATTTTCATTAAAAGATTCTGCCTGTTATTTCCAAATCCATGCTAGACACACATTATGCTTTTCATCCTCAGAGTGATCTGGGAAACATCTACTGCTTTGTAGTAGTATCATTTTCCCCCTTCAGTAAACTTGCACCTGAAGTATTTTTTCAGCCTTTGTAAAATGGAGTTACTTTTCATGCTAGCAAAGTTAGGACATTTACTAAATGATATTAATGTAACTATGACTAACCCTGAAAATTTATTCCTCAAATATCACAACTACATTTCTAAAAGTAAAGTAGTAAATAGAATTCATAGATAGAGTATCTATTGAAATACAGAATAACAGAAGTACTTGCCTTTCAGTATCTCCACTGACTGTGTCCCCTGCTCTCTGTAAAAGAAAAAAAGAACAGTATTAAGCACGTCTAAAGACTGTACTTCCTTGGTGCACTCATCATAGTGGTATCTGCAGCGGAAGAACTCACAGAAGTAAACCACAGTACTCACTTTGTAACTCTAAGGAAAAGGAAATGGAAAATTTATTTCAATTTCTAACCAAATGTTATTTTACAGTGAAGACCATGTTTAAAGCTGCTTGCATCTGCACTTATGAAATGGCTTCAGCTGGTGTATAATTGTGATCAAAACTCTTTAAAATAAGAGGGGAGCTAAAAATTTTTTAGAAAGTCAATTTTTGCAAAAGCATTAATGTTTGAAAGGGAGTCTAAGTGTAAAGGACAGACATTACAATATAGAGTACAGAATTTCAGAAGAATGAACTGTCATCAAAACTTTCTTTAATACCATCATTTACATAATGATTTACCACTCTGGTTATTCCTCTGAGGTTTGCAAGTGAACGTATCTTTTAGGAGTAAGTGGTTCAGGATTAAAAATATAATCTTCAGACTGTTTTTATTACTTTAGTCCAAGCTTTCGGATGGAGAACTTTTCCCACAGCTAAAAAAGTTTCTCATCTTGAAATTACAAAAATGTATGGTTTAAAATTGATGCATGTTTGTTTATAAATGCAGAAATCTGCACTTGAAAAATGTTTGACTAGATGCTCTCTGCATAAGCAAATAGGAAACAGATTATTTTTTGGTAAGTATAATGTTGGGGGTTTTAACCTCACTGCTTTGGCATACAGGAAGATATTTAATCACACACGAGTTCAGAGGAGAGTTACAAACTGAAACGCTTGCTGCGCATGTAGAAGACAGGAAGTCTGCTGGGCTTGTGTAACCGCAGGGCTTGCAGCGCAGGTATATTCATATTCCAGCAGTTCTAAGAAGGCTTTACCATGCTCAGGGGACAGGCACTCATTTTGCTACCTCCCGCCCTCACATATTCCCCTGGTATATCCACCTAGAGAATCATTTCTCGTCCTTCCTGTGCTATTTCTGCTCTAGGTGATAGGTGATTTGCCCCTTGAAGCAGACAAAAAACCCTTAAGTGATCAAGTTACCCTGGTAATAACTCATCAGTTTGGAGGGGTTGATGAGACCACAAGAACATTAAAATAGCTCAGGAGTCCTGTTCATCCCCTGCTTGCATCTAACAAGACTAGTTACCTAACCCAGGATCAGAAAGACTTGCTCCCTGCAGCAGGACCATGTAGGTCTACATGATTTTTCTCTTCTTTTCTCTTAAGCATTCCTGTTACCCAGAGCATTCCTCATATCCCAAGAAGGATCACCCTGCTGCAGGAACATGGGCAATGTACAGTAGGATTATTAATGGCAAAGATTTATTTCTAAATTATCAAGCATATGAAGGTACTGACAGCCTACATAAAATTATAAGTGGATCACTAAATCAGGCTGTGACATTTCATCATGATCATGGCAATAATCACAGGGCAGAAAATTAAAGAGTGGCAAGCACACATCTGATGGTGCAACGGGGACATTCGGTGACGTGGTCGTGTTTTTAAGAAAACATTGCCACAATCAACCCACAGTCAAGCCAGAGAATGTGTCATGGCAAAACTGCCTATAATACAACACAAACAACACACCCTTAGAAGTTAGCACTTCAATAGGCTTGCCTGTCTCTCACCTTCCACAGTAATTCAGGATGCTACAAATTTTACAAGTAACTTTTCTTTTTCCCTGTTTGCTACATTAAATCCCAACCTTTTACTCAGTCTGGTAAGTGATTCAGCTGAAGTATTCTTGCAAAGGTGAGTATTAAAGATGGTTACCATTCAGATAAGAGAACTTAGCTGAGGAAAAGTAATGAAATGATGCCCTTACGGTTAAAAGCAGGGAGTTCTCCTGCATACCTTGTTGAAACCAAGCAAAGGCAGGAGCTCCCCATTAAGTAATTGAGCACACAAAACTGGAACAGGCTTTCCTGAGTGCTAGAGACAACCTAATTCTCCTTAGAGTACACTGAAATCTAGCCTACAGAACCTACAAAAATTAAAATACAGCATCTAGAGATATCCGTATTTCCTTGAAGCAGACTGGAAGAGATAACAGCATACATCTAAGGCACAGTATCCCTTTGGAGAGCTGCCGGAATAGGCTGTGTAATAAATGTCAGATTGCTGCTGCTGCTAATGCAATGTTAAATATGAACAAAGCAATCTGATCATCCCTGAAAATACTGTGGACAGTAAAATGCTGTGTGGCCAACCGAGTAAAAGAACTTTGACAGCAGCACTACCCATGCTACTGTTATAAAAATAGAATTTCTTCATACTAGAAAGCTCAGAGATTTTCTTCTCAAGTCCCTCTGCCTTCTAGTGTTACTAATTTTAGCAACTAAAAGTAGGACTAATAATTTAGTCAGTTTGTTTCCTGTTCTATTTCTTAATTAGTAGACACCTTTCTTTTCCAAAACTGCTTCCAAAATAAAAGCAAGGCACTTCCAAATCAGGGTTTATGCACTTTCTCTCCCTGACAGAGCTAAAATAACCCTCCTTGCTCACATTGTGCTGGCCATATTCTCTTCATCACTTGTATTACAGATTTCCACTGGCACTACAGAACGAGCCCAGTTACTTCTCTCCTTCCAAACACCTATATCATGGGTGATCACCTTGGATCACGGCTCCAAGATTCCTTTGGATCAGATATATTGCATTAGTACAGCCGTAAATAATTGTTAGGATGTCGTGAACCTGCATATATTAGACTGAAGAAGACAGAGGAGCTCTTTCTTTCAACATCACTACTTTTGCATTAAAAGCATTGATTTTAAAAATACTGAATAATCTCATAAACTAAAGCACAGTCTGTAGTAGGGGAATTTTGCAATGGTTCTATAATAGCAAGAATAAGAAAAAAATGAGGTAACCATTTAACTACTCATAGATTATGCAAATTGCTATTAGTTCACTCTAATTTAGAAAAGAGCAAAGGATATCTTTATAAATAAAGAGATGGAGAAAATAGCTGATATAGGTACTTGAAAAGTAGAAAACATATTTATGACCTTTAATGGTTTTATCAATACTTAATTTCTTATAAAAAAAATCTCTGCTCCTAACCAGCTCATTAATAACATACACGTTATTACCAGTATTGTGGAGTCTGGAGAACAGGGATTACTACAGACATACACATATGCATGACCCTCTATGTGACTGAATTTTTATCCCCCAAAGAAGCTATGATTGGAGCACAATCTAGTTGCTACCTCGAAACTCCAACCTTATAGAAGGATTTCTGATAGCATATATGGAAAAAAACCACACACTGGCATTTCTGTACATGTGTGCATATAACTACAATTAATTTCCTTATGTAATTGTAATTACATGCACAGATACAGCACCGACAATGATTGATACATGACAGACTCCCATCTGCAGTGTCGGCAACCTTATATATAATTTGACCAGTTCCTTTTTAACAGTTCCTGATACTTGGAAAACAAATTGCCTTACCCAGTTCCCAACTCAAACTTTACTTCATCGCACTAAAAGGCCGCTTTCATGACTGGTAGACATGCGGGAGGCTCGGGAGGCACAAGTCTTGTCATGCTGTCACAGACTATAAAGCACAAATTCTGTGAAATTCAGGTCACTGGCACCTATCAGCCTTCTTTAGTCAGCTTCACGTTTGTGTAGCTCTAGGGATTTCAGTGGATCTACTTCTGACGTGCACAAGTAAGAATGAAAGGAGTAAGGCCTATCCAGTCTGGCAAGCAGATCTGATGATCCGCTCCCAAAGCAAATCCTGTAGCAACTCCTGTTTACCTGGAACTTCTAAAAATAACTGATGACAAAAACATTGTTTCCTTGAATCAGATTTCATAACAAAAAGAAATATTTTCTCCCAAGAACAAATCATGACAGAAAACAAAAGAACTCTGAACTGCAGAAAACATCCCAAAGTCATTGTTTACTTGCTGTTTACCAGTGGAAGAGGCTGGAATAGCTGGTAACAGGGCTAGAACAGTTTGATAATGAGGGTTACTAATTGCAATATACCCATTCCATCAAAACACATCATTTAGTCAGATGCAAAAATGATTCTTTTACCTTTATTACAAATACCGTTCTTCTTTTATACTCGGATATTAAATTCCCTACAAAAATTATTTCTTCTTCTGCTTCTATAACTCCCACGTTCATTATCCTCAGCATTTCTTTACGTTATGTTTGTTCAAAAGTGAACCAGTAGCCTCGTTGCCAGGGGCTTTACTTATCTCTCTGGCTCAGTGAACTGATGCTTAACTCGTTGAATACACTTGTGAAATGATTATGCTCAGCTAAAAATGAAAGCGGCCTTTGAGGTTGTTCTTCCACTCACTCTCGTTGAGCAGAGGGATCAGAGAGAGAGGAAAGAATCTCATGCATTCCTGCAAAAATGTTACATCCAGAAGAGAAACTACCCCAGATTAAACATGAGGTTAAAAATAGTATTTAAAAAAAAAACCCCCCAACCGCCCCCCAAAACCCAACAACAAAAACTAAAGAAAGATTGCTTTGTGGCTAACAAAATTTGTCTCACGTTGTAAAGCAAAAAATAGCCCAAAAGGACAAATCACAACGATGGACAAACAGTGTTTTATGTTCAGCAAAGCTTTTGTCCTCATCAATGCACTCTCTTAATTTAAGGGAAGTGAAATATAAGGGAGGTTTAATCTGAACATCAAAGGTCTAAAAAATAAACAAAAATATCCACATACACCCCCAAAAAACACCCAACGAAAAAGTTATTTTCTTCAAACACTAAGAATAAACACTGCTTTCCAAAGACATGGGTGGGGGGTATTTTTGTCAAAGAAAACCCAGCATATTAATTTGTCAGTATATTTATGTTCTCCAACAGTCATGTTTTTCTGGAAGAGATGCCAGATATTATTTTGTTGCCATAAACTAACTAGAACTACTGAGTTTTGTGGAATGAGCCATCATTCCATGTTGTTTACTAACAATTTTATACAAGATGTGAAGCAAATAAATTGGATATTCACTTGAAGCATCCACTAAATTTTAGAGAGACCGGAATTTTATTTCATCACAGGGAAACTAAAAGGCAGAATTTAATGCTATTTAATACGAGGTGTGGTGCAGTTTTACAGATTTCACGTGAAGAACACAGTGCAGTTCTTCCGGAGGAAAGAAGCGTTCAGAGCCCTAATACAGCTGGAAATCCAATCACATGAAATTAGGCTGTTAGAGATGGAATTTCTTTCTAACTGCAACTTTCCACTGTCACAAAGCACAAACATTTTCTTGCTGAGAAGTTAAGAAGAGCCGACATGCAGCCCAGAATTCAGCAGTGATTCTGCTGCATGGGATTCCACGGGAAAGGTGAGGGAAGTGGAAGAAGGAGGGCGGCTGCAGTTGAAAGGATGTGGCGTGGCTCAAGAAGGTCAGGGAGAAGACAGTCAATGCCTTCCCCTTCCTTTTCTCACTTTCCCCCTTCCTCCAGGTACAGGCTACCTGTGACCCTGCCCTACACAGGACTGACCTTTTCGGTCATGCAGCGCTTTTTCTTGTCCTCCAAAACCCTGTCCTCATTTTCTTGCTGGGGAAGGGTGGAAGCCTGCTAAGAAGATGAAGAAGGCAAGGACAGGGACCAAGGCTTGAGGTGGTGACTGCAGAGAAAGACTCAGAGAAGGGTCTTCAGAGTACTAGAGCTGGCTTCCTGCACACTGATCCTTTTGTTGCTAACCCAAGGGGATAATATTTGTATTACAAGGAAGATGAGTTTCCATATTTGTATTTGGTGTATTCTTCTGGATGATAAATATTGCAATTACGGTAGCAATAATATCAGCTAATATTTAATAACAAATGTTGAATCATATCCGTCTGAATGGCTGTTAAATTTATCTTGAGACTATATGTGAAATCAGAAATAATAATACTTCTTTTTTGGTAGCCTGAAGAAATAGTAAAACCAAGCCATAAATTCATTTGCTAAAACAATACAACACAATAAAAATCTTGGCTCTGTTGTGACTTTCAGGAGTTAACTTTCATTGGTAGTGGTCTGTTTGAAGGCTGCAGAATAATGTAATTTAAATATGCTTTAATACAGCAAAATTACTTATGAAAACAATGTGTATGTTTGGATAAAGACAGCCTCACGTCTGCTTTGCTTTAAAGTGTCCTAACATGTCTATCGATCTAAAGAATTCAAAATAAACAAGGTAGCCTAAAACATTTGGAAGCGAGCAGTGATACACAACCTGTCTGACGGCTCGGTTGCTGAAGGAGGTATGACAGACCAGCCCAGGACATCAGTCCTAACCACTGCAGCATGTGCAGCACCAAATGCCAGGCCCTCTCCTGAAATACCACATGACTGGAGGCCAAGGCAGGTCTCCAACAAAAAAAGGAGATGCTCGTACCTCAGCTGAGCTTTACAACTGCTCTATAAAGACGGATGGACGTGCTATGCTTGGGTGGAGTTGCAGTGTATTACTTCAGGAGTCATTTCAGCCGTTTTTCTAAGTTGTTTCCAGATCTGAAAAGGTGTATCTGAAACCAACATCGGTTTGTGCTGTGCAGATACATGAACTAAATTTGGTCTAACTTAAGAGAATTTATGCACGGTTTTCCCTTTGCTTTGTACACAGAGTATAAAGGGTACCAATAGTTCAGCTTCAAGGATAATTTCCCTTCCTTAGTGCAGAGGAACTCATAGGCAAAACCTTTCAGCATGACAGGATTTACTTTATGGAATAAGTTGCTAAGGAATAAAACTAACAAAAATCCAGCTGCCTTCTTGCTTCTCCTGCTGCAAATAGGAGTTTTTTACAGAAATCAAGGACAACCGTAGCTCTGAACTCACACTGGTTTAGGCCTTTTATCCTGGATTCAGGTTAATGATGAAATTCTTGATAAATGAATGAATGTGGAGATCCAAAGATTGTTGACGTTATCAATAAAAAAGAACATTTCTTAACATTATTTCCCTTTATTTTCTCTTGTATAAAAAGCCTTTTCACTTTTGAACTGTTTATAGATTAATGAAGGGTGTTGTTTAGAGAATGTCTGAAGAGAACTGTAATAAAGAAGGGTATTATTGGACATTTCTGTGGAAGGATCAGTCTCACAGTGCTAGCTACGTACTTCTCAGCTCAAGCTTTCATCTGCACAGTTACGGTGCGGCACAAATGCAAAAAGATCTTATCTTCCAATCAGTACAACTGGACAGAATCAGTTTGAAGCTACAGAACCCAGAAAGACTCATATTAGCTTCTCTGAGCAGCTGGATTCCACGTAATCATCCCCGCAGGGATTTCTCAACAAATCTGCAAAGCAGGGAAAGAAAGTTTCCCATGTTCAAAATACTTAAATAAAAAGCACAAAGCAGAGATAGAATTTATTCAGCAATTCGGAAATGAAGTAAAACTCTGAAGAAAATCATTCTCACCCTTGACAGTTAACACAGTTTTGCTTCTTCCTGCAAAACCAGGAAGGAATAGATAAAAGATGAGAACTTTTCCTACAAAAACGGCAATATGAGACTCCTCCTTCAGCCACATGGAGCTGAATACAAGTGATTTTCACAGACTATCTTTATTGTTATACTTGTCATAGTAGTGCCCAGACTGCCTATCATCCAAAAAAAGCATCTGGAACATCTGGCACATCCCAGCATGCATGCATTGCAGAAAAAAACCAGGTCTGCATTGCTTTTGCACACATTTTAGTTCTCAGCATGTACCACTGAACTTTATGTCATTTGTCAAGCTGCCTTCCGCAGCTCCAGGAACAGTTAAGTAGCACTGAGATCATTCTGTGCTGGAAACATGTATTGCCAGCTTCTGTGAGCAGCAGGAAGAAAATAAAAAGCAAGTTAAGCAAGTGCTGTGAAACAGTCACTAACCCTAAACTGCTATAATGGTTCAACTTGTCTTGGAAATAAAAAGTGGCTGCTGCCGTGACGTTCTCCATGACTACCCTAAAGCAGCCATTAGTTCTGGTTTACTGTGTAGGGAATATGGGAGTGAAAGAACTGATCTTACAATTTGTTAAAAATTAAGTCTCTTCTACACACGGAATTCTAATTCACACAACAAAAAAAGGTGGAAGATTCAATACTTTATAATCCAATTTCTTAAAATATGTTACTACAGCACAAAATATCCAATTGCTTTGTAGCTAATAGGCCCAGAACATTTATCACCAGGTAAAACCAGGTGAGAGACCGTTATCTTATTTGATAGTTTAATGTAGTAACCAGCAAAGTCAAATTCAGGGCTTCTGCAACTAGTGCAAAGCTGAGGCAGTAAAACCACCAGGCTCAACACGATGTGGATTTCAGACCAGCTCTGGAATAACGACTCCAGTATTCCTCTTAGACAAAAGTGGGTTCCCATAGTGCAAAATGGGACTGAGCAGCAGAAGACGCACAGCTCACTTGAGTTTTTAAAAATGTGAAGCTCAGTTTAAAGGTGGAGAGTGTTCTCCCTTCAAAGCTTCTTGTGTTTTGTTTCATGGGGAAAAAGGAATAAAAAATTTCTCACGTGCAGCCGGTCTACTGTGCAGGAGTCCTACCTGATCAATTAATTGTTTTCAGAATGAGCTCTGGTTATCCAAAATAACAACAAGTTTTAACTCTATTCTCATAAACCCAGAGTCTGTGCCAACAGCGGATCTCAGCAATGCTAGAATGGATATACTTTTGTGATACTTACATTTGCCTCCCTGTTTGGGCTTAATCTGGTAAATGATGTCACTTCAGAAGTGAAGCAGTGAACACAGGAAATCATGTTTTAAGAAATTATCAATTAATATTAATTACAACAACCCTGGTAATTGTATTTGACTCTTCCTCAGACTGTGACACGCATCACAGAATTGCATATCAATTAAATTACATTATCAATATTATTAGATTAAATTAAATTACCAATGTGCCCCATAAGGGGCACTGTTTCTTGACAGTAATATTTTACTGCCACATGGCTTTATGCATCACTTTATATCCTGGGCATGCTGCCAACATTGCATTACCTAAATATCCACTTTATATAGTAACTCTGCATCCCCACAGCAACTTCTGAAATCAGCCTAATTGTTTAATTTTAGGTTCCAAATCAACATTCCTTCCAAAGCATTAATCTAGTGGTGAATCTATGCAATTACCAATTTTGTAAAAACTTCTTACATCTGTGTCTGGTAATTTTGACTACTGTTAAGTAAGTGCCTGGTTTTTTGGTACATATTTATATGTGTGCTTATAAAATAAAGCAACGGCTAAGTGACATTGTGTATCTCAATTTCTCCTTCCATCATGCAGTACTTGTTTGCTTACAAGACACTATCCCCTTCACTAAAGAAGATTACACTATTTCACATTATCATCTCCATTTTCCAAAGCATTTCTCCAGGTTGAAATTTTGACCTGTATCCAAAAGTTGAAGTGTAGAGGAACTCATGGAAATCTGATTATACAGTTCTGCAATAAAATAAACCAAATGAAAACCCCAAAGCAGTTTTCTCATCAGATGGTACTGCCCCAGACAGCTGAGAAAAACCGAAATGCAGACTAGGAGAGCAAGGAAAAAGTAAGCTGATCTCAAATGTGTTAATTTTTTTTAATATTAGAGTAGCAGAAGCTGTTTTATGGTAATCTGGTAAGGTAAAGTTTTGAAGTATCTTCTTTTGATGAACCTTTGTCTCACTGTAGAATGAATTTTTCATAGGATAAAAATCTCATTATCCAAACTAAGTATATTAACACGCTTATGAAAATCCTGATCACACCTTTAGGTATTAAAGAAATAAGATGAACTCCTTAAAACTTAAATTTCTACCTAGGAACCAACTTTCTGTTATTTTTCTCTTTTTTTTTGATATCAAAATGCCATTAAATGTCCTTTGATATTTTAAGTTGTCATTCTGGGTAGCTATCTTTCAGGATAGATATGCCAAACAATTTTTGCTTCGCTTTTCATAATTTTTTCAGTATTCAGAGTGGAAAGATGTTGTTAATATGAATGATTCTCTACTGGCAAGAACCCACAAAACCTGTGTCAGCAACTCTTGTGTATTTGTCGACTCAGTTTCTCTTGTATATTTATAAGGCGGTTGACTTAGTGCTGGAGACATTCCGATCCCTGTAACTATCTCCTGAAGGACAGCAGAGGTCTGTCTCTAACGTTGTTCAGAAAATTTATGGTGATAAAAGAATTTATACCACTCTGTCAGCCCATGAATAATCATCTTACACGTGTCCTCCTCTGTAATATGCATATGTTAATAGAGTTTATGCATATGTTAATAGAGTTTATGAAAGAGGCACTCCACTGACTTTTTGTGTAGACCAAGCCCTGCATGTAACGTCATCTCCTCCCATGATACTGCCTTTTTTCCAGTTCCCCGCATTGCCTTCAGATCCTTTACGTTGACATACTAGGTTTTTTCCACATTTATTATGTTATCATACAATATCACATTACTATGATATTGCATTTCTTTTAAAACACAATGAAAGCCACAGAATAAAGAACTGCTCCTAGTCACTGTGACCTACAAACAGAAGAGTTTGTTATTTTTGTAATTTAAAACCCCGTGTCACAATATTACATTTTTCCATTCTGTCTCAACTGTTCCTACGTGGAAGCCACCGTGATACTGACATTAAGCAACTTTCTTGGATTCTAAAATACAACATTAAAACAAAGTAGTAAAATATGCCTTTATACCTGTATCAGCACTAAAAGGAAATCATTTTAGTGGTTTTTTTTGTTAGGTACTTACATGATACAGTGGAACTGTATTGTTTTCTGCTAGCGAGAAATTCAAGACATCTTGCTGTCCAGGTTCAAGCCTGACGTTTATAGTAGATGTCAACACAGATGGACTAATGGGGTAGTTGGGACTGTTGGCGTTTTTGCCCTTTTTTCTTGACCTACGTCCCGTGTCCCTTTTGTTGTCTTTTTGTGTCAAAGGCTCTTCTTGGATGACCAGTATCTTGTCATCGCTCAGGTACCGCAGGAGTGAATTCTCAGAGTCAGTTGGAGGGGAAAAAAAAGACAAAAGAAACATTAGTAAGAGGAAACAAGCAGAACCACTTTGGCTGCATCTGTCTTGTCAGCTTGGGTAATTCCCCACTTCATGTGAGGCCCTTCCCTCTGCAAATAAACCTGTTTGTACCAACCAAGAGCAAACAGAGGAGCTGGCACAGAGAAGGTGGTGGTGCAGCCCCTGGTCCTTGCCTAATGGATAGTGGGAAGCTAATCCACATCATGTGGCTTCTGTGACAGGACAGAAATATAGCTAAAAGGTTTCCGTGGAATGTCAAAGGTCATCACTTGGTACTATTAACCTGGAAGGAGTCATGTGGGCGTACAAGAAATGGTGAGGGCTTGCACAGGACTCAGTACCCCCTTTACTGACACCCTCTGCCATTTGAGGTGAAAACAAGCCCAGACTTCAAATATTCGTAAATTTTATGATGCAGGAGCATCTCTGGGACCATTCCAGACAGAAGGATTGTAATTTCAAGGAACCTGACAAACTGGAATCATGGTCTTAAGGAGATGTGCAGTAAACTTGGGCACAATTTCAAATTGGGAACTGGCCAGGCAACAAAACTGAGGAAAAGAATCTGTGTGTAACAGTGAACTACAAACTAAACATAAATCAAAGGATTTAAAATCAATCACAGAAGGCTTGTGCCTTAAATGAAATTTATTTTCTCTTGGAAGATTACTGAAAGAGGTCATTTACAATCCTGTATTAATTTTCAAGAGTGTCATTCAACTTTGTCAGGTTGTACGCAGCCAAGTTGAACTCCTCTCAGCTACTCACACTGTGCCTAAAAATTTCTGAAGAAATGATATTTAAGAATTTTGAATTTTTGGCATAGCAATAAACGTATTTGCATATCTGAAGAACGTTCTTTTGAATGATATAATTGCTTTTTAGCAAAGAAAAACTGGAAAAAAGGAAGAAATACTCACCTCTGCTTCCCCTCTTGTACATGTTTTGTTCTTTTGACTCCCCTATCCAGCTGTACTCAGTAGGCATAGAAACAGGCCTTAAATCTCCTGGAAGCAATTCAAGACAAACAATATAATTTTTGAAGACTAAAAATAGAAGGCTGTAGAGTAATGCCTACAAATTACAGGCATGACATGATCCTTCAGAGCAATCCTTTTTATCAGCATCTATATATTGTTAAAACTGTAGCATTTAGGATCAATTAAACGTCATATATGCTGGACTCTCCTCTTCATTACATTGATCTGAAGGAAATTACCACAGACTTTGGTGAAATTACTTGTAAATGCAAAGCAGATGACAAATTTATTTTTAAACTCTGTTCTGTCAATGCTTGCTCACATAGTAAATAGGTGTTGTGGAATAAAGAGAATTTTAAAATAGACTAATATGCTTTAGTAAAACTAGAGGGACTGTTAGCACAGATACAACGTTATCTATCTATCAGTTAACTGGTACAACCTATCTGACCTGGAAATCACAGGGTGAGTAATGAGGGGATCTTGTTTCAAGGAACGTTAATTTCAAATGCCTTAAAAATAAAATGTGGAGTGAGGTTTGGTGACAAGAACAACAAAAAAGAAGATTCAGACATTAGGGCTTTAATGAATATGATTGTATGGCACTATGGCTGTAAGATACTAATGTGTGTTAGTCGTTCCCTTCTGCGGTCTCAGCAGAGCACTGATAACGTACCATTAAACGAGGAGTACTACACAACTGACTGCAAAGCACCAGCACTTTGCCCTTGTCAGCGGGCATTATCATCACAAAACACACCCTCTAGATTATGGGTTAAATTCTGTCTGACCCATAAAAACAGTGATTCCTTTGCATGGCTGCCATCTGGCTAAATTTAGTCTGTTTCTCTAGGATCTGAGCAAATTTTTCACAGTAGTTCTGTTCCTAGGATAATGACAGAGTCTAAACGTGAACAAGAGTTTCTTTTTGATTATCAGTTTCCCCGGGTTGATTAGAGTGACAAAGTGTTTTCTGTTTGTACACTAATAGAGTTTTTATTCACTGCTCTTCCAAAATGCAGCTTTTTAGCTACTAAAATGTTAGGAGGATTTAAAAGCAAACAGGCATAAGACAAATATGCTTCTGTATCACATGATTTTCTGAAAATTGAAAGGGTAACATATACCTGGAGTGCTGAGATTTTCCCATATCATTCTTTTACTCATACCATAGAAGTTAGTGTATAATTGTGTGGAAAATATATGTAGTTTCCCTGTCTAACAATTGAAAATACCTTTAACTACAACTGTATTATGCAACTCCCAATCTCAAATTTGCCCTTAGAAGAACAATATTAACTATGACAAAAACCCCAATAAATCAAACCAAAGGAAGAATGAGAAAAAAGGAAAGATTAGAAATTAAAACCCCAAAATATATAAACAAGAATGCACATAACAAATGAAGTTCAGCATAATAAAACTTAGCAGTGTTTCTGTAAAGAGAGGAAAGGACTGAGGCTCTGACAAGATTTGTAACACAAATGCCAGATGCCACAGCACAATTGACATAACAACAACAACAAGTAGGATAGGAAACACACAAGCCACACAAAGGAACTAGTGATGTTACATATTGCTTATTTCACTTCCAAGTTCTTTCCCAAACAAATGTAACCTATACATTGTTTTAATGTTGCAACTTGGATGTTTTTCTGAGGAGCATAATTATTGTGTACAAATACACCAGTGTAAATTTCAAGAAAAAAAACCCCCACAACTTATTCATGATGGTTTTTGCCACTAACACATAAACAGAAGAGGCGTGATGTGCATTGCCACAAGAACTCTAAATACCATAGCATGTTAGAGTCACACTAATATTAGAATATAACTCTCGGTATAAAAATAAATGCACTGCAGAAATGACCAACACAAGCTCAACTTTCACAAATGGCTTGAGAAAAGAGACTTCTTACTAACCCTCTTGGATTTATGGTGTCAGTACTGAGGGTGTCATCTGCCTGAGCATCCTTCCACCTACCAGCTGCAACAGAGACTGGTTACTAATAATCTCTCTAATTCTGGTAAGTCTCGGGCAGGCAGGATTTCCTGAGCTGTGGTTTGTGTGAGCCTTTGCAGTAACAAAAGCATCTGCTCAACCAGGAAAGACTTCAGAAGTTGTATCTTCCTTACTTTGCTCATGGTGATTTAGTTCCAGCATCAGATATGTGCTTATTGGATCTACTGTGAATCTTGTCTTGCCAATGAAAGACGTGTAATCACTTGAATGATTCAAATATACATCTCTGAGTCAAAAAGTACAAAACATTCTACTACTGTAGAATAAAATTTGGATTTGGAGGTTTGTCAATTGACAGATTAATTTATTCAGTAGTTCAGAGAATTGTTTCACAGTTGGTTTTGAAACGAAGGCATATTCCTGAGACTTTACAATCAAATTCCTTCTAGATTGTCAAAGTTAACAGAAAATGAGAACCGTCCGTCATAAGCACAAGAAAAATCTTGCGTATTACTGGGATCAGGCACAGAGCCCAATGTTTTAAGTCATCGTGCAGCATGAATTTATGAAAGCAAGCCAAATACATCCATATGGCTCCAATTTTAATCACAGTCAAGATTTATCATTCATTCTAATTTTATTATAAAATTATGTCACTTATCAGGGAGATAAAGACTGAATATTGCTAGTCTTAAGACGGAATCCTGCTCTTCAGTGTTACAGCTCTTTCAAGCATCAGGTATATGGCTGTGTCAGTTACTAAAAGTACCCTATCTATTAAAATTTCCCTAGTCTGAAAAGGGTGTGTGTATGTGTACATCATCGTGTCCATTGTGCACTTGATATTTTGCCATTTTTTACCAGCTGTAGCTAGCAAAATACAAAACCAGGACAAATGTGCTGTTTAACTCATAAACTCAGAACAACCCTTGGAAAGCTGGATGTCCTTTGCTGGGAACGTCTCGCTACACTGAACTATCACTGCAGCTTGACAAAGTTTGAAATATCTTTGCAGCTCTCATGATTTCAGATTTGAATTCCACCCTCTCAGCTCTCAGGTTCTCTTAACAGATGAAATTACTGAGCTGTCATTAGCTGATCTTACCCAAAAGGTAACAGAATTGAAACCTTAACCTAGGGAAGTTATGTCAGCTACACGATAGAGATCTCACATGTAATTAGAAAACTTCAGCAAACACTTATTGATAGAAGAAAACACTTGTACATCTTAACTATCAAAATCTGTTTTGGCATCTGGGGCCATCAGTTGCCACTTATGGTGGTAAGAACAGCTCAGTCTGAGAGCAGGGAAGAGAAAGCAGCAGCATCTTGGAGTATGAACAACAGAAAGCAGCACGGGAAACTGCATTTAATAGCACTGATGGTATCAAATCCTGCACCAGACCAAGCAGTTTTGTGGCAGACCAACAGAATCAGTGCCTGGAGTGCTTACAGATGCTTCTTATTCTCCTCCAACTCTGTTCCATTTCAGCTGTTATTATCTTCCACGGGAACTGCCTTTGGTATTCCCTCCATTGAGCTGCAGCAGGTTTTTATTACCTGTCTTCTTCACAGATACGTTTTTCTTCACTACTCTGAGATCGTGAGAAGTTTTCCCTTTCATAGATATTCATTCTTAACAACACCTTTTATATAGATACAAACACTCATACACAAGCACACATGTTTGCATACCCGTGTACCCCTGTGGATTTACATACACAGGGTATTTCTATATAAAACCAGAATTTAATATTCTTTGAATAGTATCTTACATACTTAAGCAGTCCCCATTCCAACATTTTGAAATATATTTATGGTATTAACAAATGCATTGTAGGATACTACTCATGTGATTGTATCTGTTCAATACAGCCCTGAATTTTCAAGGCCCTTACGTCTTACAGATACTTTTATACCACAAGTCTTTTCAGGCCCTTCATTGAAGTTTAACAGCCCAGAACATTGCAACTAGAATAATCTCTAAGAGTTTGTGAATGAGCTTGGGTAAATCAAGATGGTAGCTGTCCAGATAATATGAACTTAAGTCTCATTCAAAATTTTAAGAGTGGACTGCAGAATAAATTACTTACTCCTGACCCTGAACGTTAGCTTGTAATGAGACTAATTATTCCTTCATGTAAACTTTTGTCTAGTGCTTAGAGCCAACAGGTCATGGGCTAACAGAGAATGACAGATTCTTGGGGGTCTTATAGTGTTAGTAGTACAGTTTGTAAATCTGGCCAAATAAAAGATGTTAAAGAAGCCAAGCCTACCATGAGTGGGTGTTTTTTCTCTTCTCCGCACTCCTGCAGCTCTGCTTCTTTCATACTCAGAGCCCACAGGGTGGCCTTCACCTTCAATCAAGGTGTAGTATTTCCCGCTTTCATGCTCCAGAAAATAGCTTGGGGACTCAGAGCCTTTCATACCAGACTTTCCAAATTTGCTGATGTCATCACAAGACATGATTCCAATTTCATCCCTAAAAACAGTAAACCAGAAGAATGTGGAGAACTTAATCATTGTATGATAAAGCTAAAACCACACAACTCTGTCCCAAGCACTAGAAATGAAAATTCCTGTAACTGAAGCGTTATATGTGTGAACTTTCATAAAAGTGATTCAGTTCCACAAATGTAAATTAATGAAATAATTATTAGGTTCCATTTTAACTGCGAGATACAGAAGTTGTTCAGGGGTTTTCTAGTACCTAAAAGGGAGCATAAGGAATTGGTGTAAGAAGAGAGGGCAAGGGTTTCCCTTGCCAAAATGCATGCTTTAGAATAAGATACAAGTGGTTACATAAAAGTAAATAAATGAGTTCTTCAAATAAAAATAAAAGAGTTCTTCAAATGCTTTCATGGTTTAGGACTAAAACCAGGTTTTCCTCAACTTTTATCAAGCTAAGCGAAAGCTAAGTCTCTCAAAACACAGATATGCTGCTTAATGTATCTCTAGCTCTTAGGTTTACTAAATATTTAGATTTATTATGGGGCTTGTTTGTTTGTTTTTATGAGTTTAGTGAAATTAAAATGTAAAATTTGATCTTTCAAAACCTGAAAATCATTAGGATGTAAATACCTGGGCCCATAAAGCCCTGACATAGGAGACAGAATGAAAACATCCTGGAGTGCAGAGTTCTCCATTTTTGAGGATATGCCCATTGTACTTGTTGGTGTTGTAGAACTGCTTGTTGGACTGGTTGGAATCACAGGCTGTAAAAAAAAGAAAAAAGCATAGGAAGAATAAATTAATGTCTTCTGCAGTACAAGTATCAACAAAGGCAATATGTGTAATTTTATGAATCGTGATGTCTTTTGGATTAGCCATTTTTTTCAATTACTGAACTTTCTTCCAAAAAGATGTCTATTGAAACGCTTTTTAACCACAGAGTTCAAGGCTAGCTATGAAAGAAACTGATAAAAGACCAGTGTAATTCATTTAAAAACCATCTCAGGGAAAATCTGAGACTCAGAATCCAAATATGATCTTTAACCAATTCAGAAAAATCAATCATACAGGGAAGAAGGACATACAGTATTAAATGCCATTAATAGAAGAATTAATTACAGAACTCTGGAATACTTGCACTGGATGAAAGTGCTCGTAAGCAGAATGTTAGTTTCAGTAGAAGACTTGCTGTTAACAAGGACAGAATACCTAGATTTTGTTAAGAAAACAGAATTCAGCAACATCTATTGTTTCTTATTTTTTGACCGACTCCATAGCCATGATGATTGTACCATGGTGGTACAAATACAGGTTCTATGGTGGCTATCAGTCAAATATAAATTAACCTAAGCAATAAATGAGAGCACTGGAAATATTGAAAGTATTAATAAAGTACTGAGGTCTTTGGGGATTTTTGCTTTTTTTAATTCATAAATGCAGTTAAACAATTTTTTTACTCAGATGCCCTAGGGAAGCTCAAGTCAATGGTTACAAGGATTACAACCAAATATTCTGTGCAGGATACAAAGATATATACACAAAAAATACTTTTCAACCAAGGTACAGTCTGTATTTATAATCAAGAAATATTTTTATTTAGCATTGTTTAGATTATTTATATGAAAAAATACCATTCAAACAAAATATTGCTTAAATAGATACAACTAGTTTTCTACAGGTGGGAGGAAAACAGAGTGACCTAGAAATTGGAAGCAAATACAAAGGCCAGTTATAATATTTTGCTACTTACAAGGCTTTCTAGCTTCTAGACATAAACACTGAAATTATTTCTGTGTGATTCAACAAGTAAAAGCAATCCTAAATACCAAAAAAGGATGTTTTTCATGAGCATATCAGTCTGCATAGGCGTCCAAATTATACTACTCTTTCATGCTTATTGTTAAGCCTCTTATACTCTGACCAAATGTTTTAGGATTCTTTTGTATTTTGAGTACAAACAGGTCAGAAGCGACTGCCAGAGACAGGCGTCGTTCACTACTTACTTTCTCCTGTCTTTGGAAATTAGGACATACCACCTTATACACAATATTGACCACGACCTTTAGAATTCCACCACCACTTCTGCAGTTTTGGTGTGGCAGTGTTAGCAAGGAGATTAGTTATAAAATATTCTGATAATTCCCCAACTAACCTTCAGCTCAGTACGTTTTCCCACAGGTCAAAACATAAATTATCACGATCACAGAAAGACAAGCAGAAACTCCATTTCAGAATCAGAAAAGAAATTATCTATACCAAGCCTCTTGTGAATCATTTCTTTTCAATGGTTGTATACTCAGCAGTCACTAAGGTTACAGGATAGTCGATAAAGTTGACAACAGGAAAAAAAGGGTGGGGAGAGATACTATGAATGTTCAATTTTCTGCTAAATAGAGTGACAGCCACGCTATTCCTGATAGATTTTTTAAAATCTAAACTTACAGCAATGTTTTGTTGTTTTTTTTTTTTGCTTCAGTTTGATTCAATTCTTTTCCTACCCATCCCAGAAATTCAGGATTTTTCTTGTCACTTTTAACTTGGTATTTATTTCTTATATTCTGAATACTGGTTCCCCTTATTTTGGCTAGAAAACAAGAAAAACCCTCTAATTCTTCCATTATAGGGCTTGTTTTCTGAAACGCTTAATGACTTGCAGTGTGCTCTGTACTTTCTGAACTGATTAGACTATGTGTACCCAGTGTGTATTAGATGTACTCAGAACCCAGCTGAGATTCTACCAATACTGAATAAAGCACAACAATTATTGCACTTACCTTGTGTTTCACATTCCCATTTATGTCTCTCAATCAGCTATTTTAATTCCTTCCAACATGACATTCAGCTTTTTCTTTACTGTAATTTCCACATTATTGGGAATTACTGCCGTATTATTAAAGTGTTACGTTCTTTATGATTGATTGTGGATTATTTCCATTCTACTCGATTATTTCCAAGCAGAGTGCTTAACACTCGCCTCTCATTTCATTACATTTTTAGAGCTTTTTTTCTAGTTTTCCAAACTAGAATTTCCGAATTTTTAATTACTGCCCAAGACGCTATTGCATTTGCAGTCCATCCTGATTTATGGAACACAAGCACAGTTATCCAGCGATTTTCCACCTATTCAATGCCAATTTCACCCAGTCCTTAATTCTCCATGCCGTACTTACGAGAACATCATGAGAAAAGGTATTAATATCAGAGTAAAATCTACAGCTTCTCCCCTCTCTACCAGGTGACTTAACTGCTCACATAAGAGCATTAAATCTGTTTAATGATTTCTTCATAATAAATTCATGTTGTTTTTACTCATCTGTTATCTTCCGAGGGCTTGCAAACTGTTTGTGCATATTAAGTGGCTGACTTACAATTCCCTGGCTCCCGCATTTCCCACTTCCGAAGGCGAGCATTAGCCTTCTTGTTTTTCTAACCTCACTGTAATTCATCCATCTCTCACAATTTCACAATAAATTCTCTCCAAGAATTTGGTGGTTATATCCTTGGAACAATGCCTGTTTCTATCCCTTTCTCAAAGGATGCCCCCCCTCCAAATAAACGATATTGGGCGATTCTGCTGGTTGCTTCCCAAAAACTTTCTTCCCTCCTCTAGCCCAGGAATCTTTAATGGAGAGAGAAGAGCATCCACTTTTTCTTCCTCTATCATCCCTCAGGTCTAGCAAATAAAATCCTTCTATGATCTGGAGCTCAGAGTGAGGGTAGCAAAGATGTGCACCTCCCCCCTGAGCTCCAGAGCTGTCTGTGATACCAGCCACAGAATTTCGGTGGTTTCAGGTATCTGCCAAATAGCACAGGGGCCTTTTAATGTTATTTAAACACTTAATAAGAGTATTTAATATCATACTTTAGTATTATACCAAATCAGGAAAGGCTTTTTGAATAAATAGTAAATATCATCCCAACCAGGACTAGTAATTAAACAGACATAGTCCAGTCTTTAAGTCTTGTATCTCGATTCCAGTAAAATTCAAGTGATTATGCTGACTGTGCATGTACAAACAGATGTTTGACAAAGTGTGTGCAAATGCATGCACAGATTTTTTTTTAAAAAAAGTTTATAAAGGACTTCTGGAAAGTGACACTCTAGGTATCTGGTGTTCTTCAAAGTTTTTAATCGGAATAGCTAATTACTGGTAAAATGATTGAGCAATGCTGAAGTACCGGAATAAAAATTGTAAACTCAACACTCATCAGAAATAAACAATTGTTTGCCAAACAGAAAAATTCAAACTGTTTCAGAAACAAAACACATTGCTGTGCTTCTCAGTGACTTTACTGGGGATAATTAAATATTGTTTCTATTTCTAAAGTGCTGCTCAAAACAACAAACGTGATCCCAGCGCACCCTGCAAAAAACCAGCGGGATGAGGTGCAGGAAGCTGGTAACGCCTGGTGGGACAGCAACAAGAGGCTTGAACATGGACATCCCTTACCTTTGGAGGGGGAATGAGGATTAAGGATGGGGTACTGAGCTCTGCTTTCTGCCTTGAAGGAATAAACTCCATCCCCAGAATTCCCCTGAGGGGTGAATTCCCAGAAAACACACAGGCGTCACCCTTCTACGTGGATTGCCTGCGGTAAGGGAAAACGGGGCCATGTACCTGCGTTTCACCCTCGGAATTCCTACAGTGGGCACTTTTTGTCAAAAGAGATCAATTCGTGCCAGTGGTACAGGTGACTAATTGGACAAGCTGCTATACAGGAAAATTAGATGTTAACAATACAACTGCTACTCACAAACAGAACGCTCAGCGCGGCTGAGTATTTCTCACCCAGTGGTAAATTGGGAGAGCTGTGCTGTAAAACCGCAGGTGCGTTCACAGCGCTTTCAAGGCTGGGGATTTTTACTTTTCTGAAACGTGAAATATATACCTTTTTTTGGATGTGTAAATAGTAATTTCTGTCCTCAGAGCAAGATAATACCATTGGATATGTATGAATACAGGAGAAGTCAATGAGAGCATAAGTGGCGTTAAGATGAGATGGAAATGACAGTTCAGCATCTCCTCTGATAGAAGACGTTTCAGAGAACAGAACACAACTTTCTTACTTGCTGTATTTCCTTTCTCTGATGCGTTGCAGGTCTTTCCTTGCCCAAGGTATTTCTCACTGAGATAGTGAAGTGAATGGGCAGCACGTAATTCCACAGTTCATCTGAACAATTCTATCAGGGTCCAGTACCTGAACGATGAGCTGTGACCTAATGGGAGTGCTACACGAGGAGTGGCAAACATCAACTTCTTGTTTTCCTGTTTTTTGATCTACCAGCATCTGCTCTTATAATGCTATGGAATTTCTCTTTTGTACAAAGCAACATCTCTCCAAATTCGTGTGGCTTTCTAAATCTGAAATGAGCTGCTTAACTAGACGTATTCTGAAGATAGTTCTAAAGTTGCAGAGCAGAACACGTATTTTCTCATATGTAGGAATTATAAAACTGTCACTGTTGATATAAGTAAGCTCTGCTACTTGTATCACCTGACAGATTCTGTATCTTGAGCTAAATAATAAAAAGTTTAGTGCTCTGGACCAAGTAGTTCTGACTGGAAGGATTATTCCAGTTAGAACATTTCTGCAAATAAGATTTAAAAAATACCATAAATGTTGTATTTTATTTGACTGAAGTCGCCCGTGTGCTCACTTTTATAGAAAACAGAGCACCACCTGCCATTGCAGATGAAAGAACCATTTGATATTGAGTGGGAAGATAATCACAGTTTTAAAATGAAAAAAAGTCTTCTAATATCACAGAATACCAACGAGACAAAATGAAACAATGGTATGACTGACATGTTGTCTCACTGAAAGAAAATTGTAGCACAGAACTTTGGGGTATGTTAACACTCTGCTGTCGGTAATTAAGCATCAAGGGAAACGATATACAGCAAAGGAATACTACGAGTCCAAGAAATAAATTTCATCAGGATTCACAGATTCTGTATCATTCATAATTCATAAATTAATGATGTACTATAATTTTAAACATCATTATTGTGGAAAAGTTATTAATAACACCTATAAGTGCCTTAAGCAATAATAGAAAATGTGACAACTTTTATTTCAGAAATTCCTGCTGCATGCCAACCTGAGTTAAAGATTATTTCTGGCTGTTGGATTTCAAGTTCTTAAATCCTACTTCCTTCATTTCTTCCCTAATTACGTACTGCCTTTGTTTTATTTTATACCAACAGTAAGCCAGAATGGAAGAATTGCTCTGCATGTGTTATTTTTCATGGTGCATTGTGTCTATCCATATATGTAACACGAGAAGCCTTCCTATCAATTCAACAAATTAAACTCATCTAGAGAGTCTAAAAACTGCCAAAGTCAAACAAAGACGAGGACATTCTGCAGCCAAGAACCGGGAGAGGGAAGTGAGATCACTGCCTTCCAGCAGCATCAAGCTGTTATGTCAGCTGTCCAGGAAACACAGGCTTTAGTATCATCTTGAATTTAATCATGCTAGTTCCAAGTAAATAACGACAATAATAAATAAAACTAGATGCAGGGGAGAACTGTAGGAAACGGGCAACACCAAAAACTGTGTCCTGAAATGTATCCAGGCCCTAAAACCTGAGCTCGCCTCTGCAACATGAAGATTAAAGGAGACCTAAAGATGCTAAAGAAAACCTAAAGTCAGTTTTCAACATCTTATTACAAAATCTACTATTTAGAAGTAACACTGGCAATGATTTTTTTATTTTCCAGTTATTTATATTTTTATTTAAATCCCTGATTGCACTATTCTCCGATATAGAGGAAACATCCTAGTGAGGAGGACACGTAAAGCACCCTTGGATCCTCAGGAGCTCTTGCGTTGTGGGTCATCAGCAGAGGACACATCACAAAAATAGAAATAGTTGATAATTCCACAAGAATAGCCTGGCGTACTTTCACTTATCCGGCTGCCACGACAAAGGTTGGCATGTTTGGTGAAAAATACCGTGCCGTGTGTACAGTACACGTTGTTTTCACACTAACAACGCTGCCAGAACTAGTGCTGCTTGTGAATGCGGGTTCTTTCATACACTAACATAAAGAGAGGTTCTCTATGGAAGCCCTGCTGCAAATGCAATTTCCATGTTGCTGCCACTGGAGGCTTCACATGAAGTTCACGAGTAGATACATAATCATCCTGCTAGAGCAAAGAATGTCATTCCTGCACCCTTCTGACAGAAGAGTCTGAAGAGTTCTGGACCTCCCCTGGGTGTCCCAATGCCCCTTTCCTCTCCCCTAGAGGTAGTCCCAGAGAAAGGGAGGAGATGGCACTAAGCCTGGGTGTCAGCACACCAGAGCGATTCAGAAAGTGTTAGGAAGGAAATTTGCCTGCATAGGGTTGAAGGGTTTGCTTTGTTTCATTAATTTAAAAATGATTCAGAAACAGATTCATGTATCCTGTGATCCAAACAGAGCAACTCTGTGAAGCTTCCGCGTTACGGAAGTGCATAAACTTAGTATAGGATGTTATACAGAATTAAAGGTAAAGCTGCCTAGTTACTAACTTTAAAAACTTTCCTTTAATGATGACACTGAGTTCAGTCTATTGCCAGTGAGGCGGTTTCTCCTGCATACGTAGATGCTGTAGGAACCAGCTGGGATGCTCACAATTTATTTTCTGCATGTTGACAGGTTTTCGAGGAATAAGGGCACGGAAAATATCAGAAGCTCTATTAGCATTGCTACCAAAAATTCAGACTTGATGAGAGATGTGGAACAGAAGCAGCCTTTTCCTGAAATTTCAAAGGTCTGACATGCTCGGTTATGAACAAGTAGTTTTGACAGACAGTGAAATAATGGAAACAGGGAGGCAACGTTGTCTCTACCAGTTAAAGGAAGCTACTGAACCTTAGGCTGCCTTGCTCTTTGGTAATACTACCTGCCCACGTTCTTTCCTTCTGTGAATTCCTGTGGCTCCCAACTTCACCCAAAATGGAGTAAAACAGTTTTATTGACACATACAGTACTGCCACCCGTACTTATCCCAGCACCCTGTTTCAAAGGAATTTGTGGCTTTTTAGAGGCTCCCGTTCCTTTCACTGGAAAAAAGCCCGGTGTTTTCTCTCAGATAAAGGATTTACCGCGACACCAGCGCTGAACAACCTTCTTACCTGAAGTGCAAGAGGCTTCCACCTCACATTCTTCAGAAGGGCAGGAGCAGAAACGAGGGTATTCTGAGGACGTTTTTTCAAGGTTAAAATCACTCCATTCGGGTCTTCCCGCAATGCATTTACTAGGTTCTTTAACTGCCAGCCAACCTAAGGAAAGATTCCATAATTGAGTTTTGAAAGCTTTCCGTTTAAATGTGAAGGAAGTCTTCGATTAACTGAAAAGGTCTGTTACAGCCTACTCTTTGCAAGCATAAGCAGTTTTTATAAACTGTGTATGATTAATTCTGTTGGACTGAAATGATGCTGCTGAAGCTGGATTTTCCATGTTTCCCACCAAAAGGCATACGTGAACGCTGTCTCCCTTTTAATCATTTGTGATATCCCTGTACATTTAAATCAAATGATGAGAAGTCATGAAATATGTCAGTCTGGCTCCTGAGTTGAAACAGCCACTGCTGCGGAGGAGGAAACTCTGCTGTAGCAACATATGTAGCATGTAGATAACAACTGAAGATAGACAATCATTTACTTGATTTATCTGGATAGATCAGAGTCGTTCACGTTCCTATAAATTGCAAATACGGCCATCAAAAAGAATATCACTAGAAATAAACAGATTTCAAATGTGCCTCTCAGAAAAAGCTACTGAGAGACATCTCTTAATCTTCTTGATTATTTAAATGTGAATTTACCACAAACTCTTTAGAAATGAAGACAGAAAATGGGTTTGCTGGGATTTTTTTTTAAATGAATGTTTACGCTACCCAATTATCCTGAATGGCTGAAGAGGTTCTAAAACTGATTAATAATATAAAGGACGGTATGTAAAGATGTTTATGACAAAAGTAGTTTCTTACACATTTAAGTGCTGCTGAATTTCTAGCCATGTTTCCACAGGCACAGGAGAAAACGGCAGCAACAACAAAAGGGTATCAAACCAGTAAGATATGTAAATTCTGAACTGAAAGAGAAATTCATTAAAAAATCATTTTTCTGAACCTCAACCAATCTTTCTTCCAAGTTACACCGCTGAAATCAGTGGAATTGTACTAGTTTAAATACAAGAATAATTTGGGCTCCATTTAGCAGTCCTTTTGCCCTTCCTATATGCAACTGATGTATTAGCTTGTTCACTATGAGTAAAATGAGAAATTCTTACCACTTAGCACTTCACAGTGAATTATCATTAAAGTTGGTTTGCCCTATTTCCTGAGTAATATTATTATTGAAATAGTTTCTTTAATATTACAGCCTCAAAAAATGTATCCTATGTAACACTCAAATTAGTACTGACAGAAATAAATGACAGTGCTTACGGGATTTGCTAACGTTCACTTCTAAAGCTTGTATTTTTTTGTTGCCATCCTTGTGACCTGGTCTAGATAACCAGACTTACACTACGAATTTTGAAATTGGTCTCTCTTCCACCGGTGTTAGAAAGATGCTGTGGCTAAATCAGACCCTTAGTACTCACATCTAACCTTAGCCACCCACATCTAACCTTAGCCCTGGGTCCCAAGGGCGAAACTCCATTTAGTCTCAGCTTGTTATTTTCAGGAAGTACACCAGGGGCCTTGCTGACCTAATTCCGATTACAAGAAGCAGCCTACATAGAAAGGAAGTGCTGGAAAGAGTAACCACTTGCGAGTGACTGGTTCACAGTCAGCTCTGGGCAAACATCACTATTTATACATATCTATGTATATTTATTCATATATATTTATGCATATATTCAGCCAGGCATGTGTAAGTATTTACAGGGAGGACTCTGGAGGGCTTTCCTAGCCTTGCTTATTTGCATCATCCCCTATTTACACATGATTTCTGCATTTGCCGCTCAAGGGAAGTGAGTAGGTGCAGGACACAGCCTCCACTTACCCTTTTAAATATTGCATGCTTTTTAAACAGTGCTTAAGCGAAACAGGTTTTGACCTGAACACTGATGGTTACTTTCTACCTGCAGTTCTGCTGAACAAAGCAATATGGATCCAATCCTGCACAGAATGCTTTTTGCAGAAGGATTTCTTTACAGGAAAGCTGAGCCCCCAGCACCTCTGAAAGTGCCTGTAGAAAACTCTCCGCTCCATTTGCTGTTCCAAACGTGGCAGATTTTTACAGCAGTAGAAAATGACCATAGTAAAGACCTGTCATAAATGTTATAACTGCCACAAGTCTCAAGCAGATCTGTGCTGGAGAGGCATTAGAATGCTGTGGTTGTACAGACACAACCGTACTGGGTCCAAACTGCAGCAGCCTTAAAGCGAGCGATGAAGAATGAGGAGCTGAGGGAACACGAGAGCAGCAGCTGTAGAAATATACGCAAGCATGAAGTACCGTTATATTCACGATGCTTTTTGACTACGTTTGACCTATAACACTATAACATTTTCATCATAATTGCCCTTCTGACCAAAGCGTGTATTCCTCCTGCTAGTTAAAAACCAGGAAAAAAGAGAAGAAAAATAGGTAGGTGCTCAGAGTCAGAGCAGTCTATATATATTCCCAGATTGTATCAGTATAGTTTATAATTACTTCCTCTTAGACAAAGATAATATCTGATTACACAGGAAGGTGAAGGGAAGGTAATAAAGGCAACCTTGAAGAGATTTCAATACAAATCCTCTTAATAAGGGCAGAGGAGAAGTTAAGATCTGGACTGTAAGGTTCTAGCCTGTCCCCACAGCCGGCCAAAGCCAGGATCCCAAGAGTGAATGCTTGACTTGGAAAGAACTGCAGCATGTGCCATCATTCTAAAAAGGTTTTTAATAGCTCTTTAAAGTTCTATTCTATTTTTAATGTTGCTGTTCTATTGAAAACTTCCCAAAAACGCACTGGCCACAGGAAAGCAGAGAATGGTAGTAATTGTAACCAGGCCACGACCAAACAAATGCAAATATGTCAGCTTGCATTCCAAACGAACTCTTCCAGTTTGTGCTTTGTTTATAAAATGACAGAGGCTATTTTTTTTTCTTTACTCAATTATAGGATTAAAAATGAACTTTTTTTTTATTTTTATAGATTGATGTAATTTTCAGAAGGCTGAAATCTTTAGAAATCCATGAGCTCCTTTTAGAAAAGGATGATAAATAATTAAGGTAATGATAAATTATTCCGATGAGAACCTTAATGACAAAACCATTAAATACCAAGATCTATTAGAGAACAGTCTGCAGACATTACTACTAGGCAATGAGAAAATGATCTTGGGAATTCGGACATGTTATTATAAATTGTATTACTAAAAATATCTTTGAAAAAATAAAAGTCATTAGAGTGGGATAAAAATCATGGTTGAAAACCATTCCTTGAGACAGATTTTGATATTCATTCTTAAAGGCTCAGTCTTTAATAGCAATTACCAGCTTCTAGCTACAGTGAGATCTATTCAGCAGAAGGGTATTTTGCTCCTAAAAGATTTTAATATATACATTCACTTAATCAGATTCTACAATGAGGGTTAAGATATTTCACTCAGTAATGAAAAGTCAACATTAAAATTAGACTCATGAAGAAAAAAGAAAAAGACTAATGTGATACTTTCTTATTTTTGTTAACAAATGCAATTGGAGCAATAAGGGTACCCATTACATTCAAATCAACCAATTCAGAGGACATTATTGTGTTATCTTTGCACAGCATAGTAAAGCTCTAGTCATGGTGCACTGTTCTCTGCTAAATAGATTTGCATATTGAAATACAGCACCCGATTTTTCATCTCTTTATGAAACCTGGAGCATGGAAAGCCACGTGCCTGCTGTGGTCTTCCTTCGTAACTCAAAGAACACACGAAACACAGCCAGGCGCCAGCAAGGAGCATTGCTACCACGGTGATACACACAGGGTTTGTAAAAAGATCAGAATCGTAGAAACTTTGGTATTTACTGGTTTAACATAAAGGACCTCTTCATTTTAGCCTTTCTTTTTTTTTTATGTAGATGCTAAATGAAGGAGAAATCCAGAAGAATCCAGAACAACTTGCTGAAAATGGTAAGAGGCAGGCAGAAGTTTAAGGGTTTGGTGGCTTACACTTAGGTTTGCTCTAATCAATAATTTTTATTGGTTTGTACATCCTTGGTGTGCACAGAAAGGCTCCAGGGAAAAAATCATGTACTAATGTCTATGTTAAAGGATTTGTTAGTTCTCTCATAGAAAGTACAAGCCAGACTAGTGGAAGCGGCAAAATATAGCAACTTTAAAAATAATAGTTTAGTTAATTAATCCTTACAACACTACATTTCTTTACCATGAAAGTATAATGATTGGAATATCCACAATGCTGTAGTTATTTTGTGTACCTAAACCTGGTTATTTTATAGTTGGGACTGCATAACTAATATGTTCAGAAAGGCGCAGCTCACTGTCACTAACTGACAGTAAACTAGTTTGTGTCCTAGTGCTCCAATATCTTCTTTAGAGTCTCACTGCATTGCCTTTGCTCCTTCTCCTTCAGAAGATCATATAAATATATTTGTTATGGTACAAATCTAGAAGACACAGTGGAAATAGTGGAGTGAAATAGTGGAGCTAGGAGTGCGTAGTGGATACAATACCTGTAATCCTTTCTCTGCTTTTCCTGAAAATTCTGGGGATAAAGCAGAAGTGTGGCTCCTCAGTTCCTTGACTGCCTTATCAAGCATCTATCAAGACTCTAAGGAATGAAAAAGTTCTAAGAAACACAAATGTACAAGGTGCACCTCACTGGAGGGAGGTTACACCTTAATTTGTGAGGTTTGTGCATATTCTACTCACTAGCCAGCTCTAAAGTTACCTGGGATGGAGAGAGAGACAGTGCGTTGACTAAACAGGAATTTAAAAACTACCTTGCTAGGTGTTTGATCTGGAACTCAGTTGTACAGAACATTTTGTAAAGGTTTCGAACATCCTATATTGCATGCCACCTGAAAACAAGTAATTCTGCTTTGACTGCAGTAACCCTTACACGAACCGGGACAGATGTTTCCCCTCAAGGCTCTTCAAATACATAAGCAGAGCCATCTGGATACTTGCTTGAACCTCAAGAGTATGACCTCTCTTCATATTGGCATTTAAAAAAAAAAAAAAAAGGAGGGACTTGTGTAAATTCAGCTTTTTGTTAGGGAAACAGACTCTTATCCTTTCGTGTTTTGAGTCTGTCATTCACCTTGCCTCATTAGGGAATTTATCAAAGGAATTGATTTGATTAACATGGAAATCAGAAATTATTATTAGACAAAACTGTGCTGGAAGATCATAAGACTACTTTCTGTCACTGAACGGGAAGCTTCTCATTAACACCTGTAGCTGATTCACTCTTCTTGTTAACATCCAAACTGTTACTAAGAATAACTGGTGGAAAACCAGATATTCTCCAATTATCTTACACAGTTATTTTCATTAATGACTGGAGAGATACAGCAAGATTCCAGGAAGATGCGAGATCTGCTACTGCACTACGTGCATTACTAAGCCTTTTGAAAGGCAGGATCATGAGAATAAGTAACATGTGGCAGTTTGTTTGGAAACAGAATGACAGCTCTGGGGAGAAGAAGTTATAATTCTCCTGACACCTTTTCTCTTTCTCCACTTACACTTCACAACACACAGATGGTGTGACCTGACACTACCTTTACAGATTTGCCTCCATCTAAAATGAGCTCTCATTAAGAGTCAGATTTACAATTCCACAATCATACACCTAGTGTATTAATTCAATAAAGATCTTAACACCAATAAATTAGTGCTGAAATTATTTTGTTGTGCCAGGCCTCTTGACACAATTAAAGCATGTAATTTGACAATGAACAGTGTGAAGGGGTATTAGGCTGCTGGTCATGTATTTAGAATCACAGAATGGTTTGGGTGGGAAGGGACCTTTAAAGGTCACCTAGTCCAACCCCTGCAGGGAGCAGGGACATCTGCAACTAGAGCAGGTTGCTCAGAGCCCCGGCCAACCTCACCTGCAATGGTGCCAGGGATGGGGCAGCCACCACCTCGCTGGGCAACCTGCGCCAGGCTCTCACCACCCTCAGCAGCAACAATTTCTTCCTTCTCTCTAATCTAAATATCCCTCTTTTAGTTTAAAACCATCACCCCTTGTCCTGTCACAACAGGTCCTGATAGAAAGTCTGTCCCCATCTTTCTGACAGGCCCCCTGTAAGTACTGAAAGCAGAGCATCCATCACTCCAAAGAATAACCTTACCAAGTATGAAAATGCAACTACATTAGTTAGAAACAGCTATTTACATTACACAACAAAGAAAGGGCGTTGCAACCAAAAGAGTCCTTCTAGGCTACTACATCCTTTGTTCACTCTTATACATAGCTGCAACTGACGTAATCATTGTCATCAGTTCTTCAAACGCTGGCACAGACAGACCTCTTCAGTTCTACCACACATTTTACTTACTTATGGGTGCTTGCTCTTGCACAACATTGGTTTTTACCTTACAGAGTTCTTTATCTTTCGGGTCTTTATAGCCTCTGTCTGTTAAGAAAGAGGAATCCTGCTTCAGACCCAGCTGGCTGGGTTAAACAAATTTAAATCCTTAAAACAATTCTCTTCCTATGAGACGGATGATAGATTTTCTTTTTAGCCATTACATACTTCAATGTTCATATGTAACTTCACGCCTCTGATGACTGTAAATGACCCGAACATCACGCAGTATTTCAGACAAGATTTTACCAATGTCAAGACAACGGCATTAAAACTCTCTTTCTCCTGGCAACCTGTACCTGATTAATTCCAAGTTCATCTTTGCCATTTTCAGTCACATCACCTCGATGGCGCTCAGTTGATTTGGGATTAATTACTACAGTCTGACTTCTGGAGTCCTGCCAGCTGCTCCCGAGTAACATCTAGCTTTCAACAGGAATTTCTAAAAGCACTATTATTGCTCTCTGTCCTATTGTGACCTTCAAATTCTAATCCTTAAAAAAGAAACAAGTTTTCAGTTTTCCGAGAATTCAGTTTTCCCTAGTTTTTCAAACACTTCTCTGTACAGAAGTAGATCAAAGATTTTACAGATGGTCAGGCAGCTGGATCGATACTTATCTGGATCTGCGATATTTCTGTCGTCTGAAAAATTATCAGAAGTAGGACACTAACACAATTTAGATTTTATAAACGCATGCTGCGTTTCACCTAACTTGCCAATTTCCTTCATGTCTTCAGTTGTCCTTTCCTCTCTAAATCACCCACAAACTCTTGCAAAGTGTCAGTACTAGTAACTTTTGCCCTCTTGCGTTTCCCTAGCCTATGATGTTGTTCTGAAGCCGATCATTCATTACAAGTCCTTGCTTAGCGACTTGAAATTGCCAGTTTTATTCTCTTCAGTAAACCGAGATGTAGGTGATTTGGCACTAAATTATCCAACATCACTTCCCTCCTGAATATATATAAATATATACACACACACCTTCTCTCTTCTCTTTCCAAGTTCCATGTTTGACACTATCCTTGTTAAGGAAAATTGAACAAAGCAAGCATTTCTTGTCTGCTGGCTTAGCTTTCCTTTCACTCCATGACAATCCCAATTCTCTGACTGAAGAATCATGCCCCTTATATAAAACAACTTTTAAAAAACGGCACTATGAAATATACTATGTCAACTAAGCAGCAGAAAATAGACTATCCATGGAACCTTCTGTGTAATTATTAATTTTGCAAACAACAAATACAGCAGCATATTCAGTACTTCTGTAGTATTTGATAAGAGAGGAAGCAAAAATCTACAAGGCGCTGGCAGAACTAGTGGCTGTTGTTACTGTAGGGAAAAAAAAAGAGTTAGCATAGCAGTAATTTAGAATGTGTAACTTATTTTTAAAGTTTCTTATGCTGTCTTAGTAAAATCTAATAAGCAAGAAGGACAAGCAGAAAAGCAAATAAGGAAATTGGATATGAGTAAATGATCTTAACAGCCAGTGGTGCATTGCCTGATTTAATTAATTTCTTGCTTAAAGTACTATTATTTTCTCTTTGATCTTTATAATTGTATTACAGAGTGTTCCTTGGTTAGACCAGATTCCACATAGTAAGTCTTTTATTTCTAACTCTTTCAATTGTTGCATTATATAATTTGTAAGCTGCTTTCCTTTGACACTTTTTGAACTCCTTTTTTAAAACTCTCAACTATGTTGAGAAGTTGTTTGAAAAGTAAAGTAAAACAATAGTCTTGTTTTCTTTTAATATATTTGTTAATATAACTGGTTTTGGGAAAAAATGGGTATGAATATAGCTACCTCCCAGCTAACGGATATTTCTTATTTTATACAGATAATGCTTTACATAAAAAAAGCTTACTCCCCTCTGTTTTAAAATGGTTAATGATCCTTCTCTTAAAATGGACTTCCTGATGGAAAGAGTCCAACTTAAATTGAAATTACAGTTTTTGTTTTTAAAGGAAAAAAAATGAAATAAAAGTGTCTTATTTGTCCTCCTCGGACTGGAAGTCCTCAAATTATCTAGCTTACAAAAAAAAAGTGAAGAGGTAATTTGATTGCATCCTGAAAATACCTAAATGAGAAACCTGCTCTTCGATCTAATAGGCAAAAATAACGAGATTGAAGGACTGGAAGCTCGTGCCAAACAAATGTAGACCACAAATAAAATGACTTCCCCCCC
>VZZY01017471.1:679574-824213 GCA_013400335.1 Eurystomus gularis
CCCCCCCCCAACAATGAGAATAATTAACTACCGGAAGAATTTCTTACAGGCTATGGGAACATCAATGAAAGTTTTAAAACTCAGATGATCTTATTAAATGAGCAAAACTGAATTTATCTAGCAAATACATCGGCCTAGTTCCATCAAATTCGGATTAAATGACGCCAGTAGTCAGTTACAGGATCGGAATCTATGAAAAGAGATCCACACTTTCTCTCATCAGGAAAGTATTTTCACTGGAGACAACACCAAATAATTATATGTAATCGTCATCAGAGCAGATTCTTTCAGAACACGTTGCGTTGAATGGAATTTATGTTTGCTAGATAACCAAAACACTACAGAAACTGCAATCTTAAGAAGATGTCTGTTAGGATAACAAAGATAAAGTCTGTTGGAGGCATAACCTCTGAAGCACAAAAATATCTGAAGAAAGTATATTTCTGCGTCTTTACATTGTATAATTTAACCTGTGTGTACGTTTTGTGACAGCGTGGGGCCTCTCTTACCCATGGACAGGAAAAGAATAATGAACAGGAATAAGAAATAATGCTAACACCCGTAATTTTTTATCACCATCTATGTTTCTAATGCTCGGTAGAAAACTAACACGAGACTGGAGACCATGGATTTCACCAGATATATATATTGTAAATAATGTTTTAACTATGTCAAAAATTCTGTAAGAACCCGGAAGTATTTTGGATACTAATTGCAATAATTTGCCTCTTCACAGGGCAATGCTACGTGCCTCATACGAAATAAATCTAACAGAATGATACATTAGAGAAATAAAGAAACACTCCACTTCTTGCAGCTCCAGAACAAGGTAAAGGGAAAATGCCAGCCCTCAAAACTGGTTATAAATCAATGCAAACTTCTGCTGCAATTTTATTTTAGCAAAAAATGGAGTCAAAGGCTGGTATGAGGAAGTGTTGAGCTGTAGCGAGGACTCTGTGCAGGCACAAATCCATGCTCCTTTTCTGGGTGAGCAAGGCCATTTGCAGCTCTGTGGATTTACAAGCCTTTATTTTGTAAGGTTACTCAACTCCCTCTCCCACCCCTGTAATTAATTTCAAGTGGGTAACATCTCATTTTATGAGCCAGTCTTGCTAGTATTAAAATATTGATTACATGGAAATTTAATGAGCTGTTGCCTTTGAGTTATTCTAGTCCACTAATGGAAATAATGGTAATTATAAGCGTGATATTGATCACCCCAACTTGCGATAACCTGCGTGAAGAAGGAACACCGCGAAGTGTAGTTTGCAGCAAGATGTACCAGAAAGGACTTGGAGGGCACACCTGAAGATCAAAGGGGTGCTTAAAACATTAAGACTTCCAATCCATGAGAGGAAGCTCTGAAACACGCAAACCCTCGGTATCGCTGTCTGACTTTCCCGAGTCACAGCGACGGAAGAATGAGACTTTCCTGCCATTTCAAAGGAAAAATACATTTCTGAAAGAAACAGCTTGCCATTTATCTCTTTTCGTAGCTTGTTATAAACTTCAGAATGAAAAATTAATGGTGAGTTTTTGGTAGAAAGAGGTGTTTAATGCTACTTAACCCAGCTGTTGGGATTGTGCCCTTAGCTGGAAAGGGATTACAAGTATCAGACACCTTGGGCCTCTTGTAATAAGACGCATGGAAAGCGTTGCTACCCAGAAAGCCAAGTCTTGAGTAGTTGAATGGGGGGATTTCACCTACGGGAGTGGAGATTAAATCAGCTCTGTCACTTGAAGAGTATGTTTGATGGAGAAAGCCAGTCTAACGTGTATTACAACTTGTAACTATGACAACTCATAGAACCTCTCTAATATAAGAGCTGCATGTTGCATTAACATTTAAAGTGTAAATGAATAAGTTATACTTCTTTTCAAGAGAAAATATTTGCTCTCTAATAATAAGATTTTAATAGTCAGACTTTCAGATTTCTACCTCACATGAGTGACATATAGAAAGATATTTCTTAATTTCGCTGCTGCTATGTTTGGAGATGGCATTCGGCAAGACGAAGTGAAATGGATAAATTATAAGCACTTTAGGAAGTTATTGTCGTCATTGTCACAATGCTACTCATACCTCATATGTAATAAATGCAAGTGTTGCTTTCACCTGTAGTTCTAGCTGCTTCCATTCTTCTGCAACATATAATTATTTTTTTTAAAGGAACATTCCCTATGACTTAAGATAGTGCTGGGACAAATTCTGACAATGTTTTTTTTTTTCAGGAGTCATCGACCTTGGAGCTAACATCAGTTAAAAGGCAGCAGCTTGTCCTATCACAAAATAGGAAGAAAAATATAATCATTCTACCTTGGATGAGGCCCCATAGGCTTTTAGACAGACACTCTGATAGGCACTTAGAGCTCAGTTACAAGTAACTTAATCTGATAAATTATTAATTCATCAGCGAAGCCATGTGTGTTTCAAGTCAGGATACAACGCCACGAATGCTGCAGAAACCTATTATTCTTGTTTTTTGCATAAACCAACATGTAGTTGTGCATCATCCAGTACAGAGGACAGCAGAGGGCTGTGGAAGGAGGGCAGTGGTGGGCACATTAAACACGCTGCTCAGGTACTGCAGCACCGTAGGCTCAGCAGACACGTAGTTATGTGATTTTAAACATAGTTTCACCTACTTTATAAAACTGCTCATCTGCTTAAAAATAAATCTGCATGTAAGAATGCACAAAAGCCAAATCTGACAGAGTTCTATCAACACTTTAATCGTCTTTACTTTTTTTTTTCCCCCAACAGATTCAGAATATACCAGCTGTTACAGCACTTCTGCATTTTTTATCTGAATCCCATATTAAACAGAATGCAAAATGCAGTTTAAGATAAAAAGTTAAACTAGCTGGCATTTCCATAATTAAAGTCTAAGAACTTCAACGAAATATTCTGGGATCTCCTTATATAAGGAGTATGATGTTGAACAGCAGCTGTGCAAAATGCAAGTTTGGCTTAATCCTTCTGGGCTGGTGACTGACTCAACTTGTGCCTTTTCTTATTAAGCATAAGCAGTGGTTATGGTACTTCTAAAGACATAAATAACTATCTAGTTTGTCAAAGTTACCTTCTAAAAAGAATTGCTATCCTTCTAACAGTGGAACAGGCAAAGCCTGCAGAACAGAATTTCTGAAATACTTACCACAGTTTGATGGTTGACCTGGATCACCTCATCACCAGCGTGGATCTTCTTACACTGGTCAGCAGGAGACTAAGGACAAGAGAGAATAATTAAGTGGGGGGTGTGGAGGAGGAAGGGAAGAGCAGGAGTTAAAACAATGCATGTTGAAGGAGGCAAGAAAGCTGTGCCCCAAGAAGTATTATTGCTGTCAAATAGCAATAACTGGTCATATTTATAAAAAGTGCATTTACAAGCAGCGATGCTTTTTCTGGTTACAGATGGCCATTTCATGAGGTGATCTAGAACCTCACTCCCATTGGAGGTGAACAGCCTGATTGGTTGGCTGAGCTGTTCTAGCTTCTTCAGCTCTCTGTGGGAGCGCGAGCAGTTACAGTTACGCTGGGAAGACACTGAGTGAATTTACATCCCATAGACATAAATCTGTTAAGTCAACAAATACTGAGCTTACTGCACCATCAGTGAAAGGGCTGGACCAACCAAGTGTAACAGAAAAGCAGGTCTCCGTCCTTTGTATAGCAGTTCTACAGCTTAAGTGCCCTGAGGATCCTCTGCAAATACACGACGGCTCCAGAACTTCCAAGAGAGTACTAGATTAACCACCCAGGAGACTTGGGCAAGGTTGAGTGTTTACTTGTTTTATATGGATTCAGAGAGAGGAGATGATGGGTTGTCCCGTCTCAAACAATGCAGAAACACTTAAAGTGAAATACTCTTGGAGTAACAGTTCAAGTTCCCTGTCCAAGTAAACACACTCTGAAGAAAGGCAGAGAAGGAGCCACTTGCAGCTACAGAGAGTGCTCTAGCTCTAATACTGTTAAGAAGTTCCTCACAGAATTCAGGACTTAGTTGAGCTCCTGGATGTCTTCTGGAGCCAGCCTATAACAAATTGTCCGTGGCACAAGGGCCAGGTGTCAAATGCAAAGGAAGAGAAGATTTATCTGAACTAAAGGGGACTTGACCTCATCAGATAACAGTCTAGACTTCCAGGAAACATGCGGGAGCTTTTCAGATTCACAGTTTTCACCAACCCAAAATCCTACCCATAATTTCCATCGCTTTTGTGGATGGAGATTAAAAATGTAAGATAAACAAATGAAAGGAACGAAGACAAGAGGAAACACTACAACAACCCCCCCAGATTGCCAAAGGGAAGACGATGACTGCAGTTACTTCTGAATAAAATGCCAAACAACTCATCAATGAGGAAGTCAGTGTTTGACCCGGTGATTTCAAGTGGGTTACAGCTGCTGTTCCCAGCACAGCTTTTACCTTCAGCTTATTCCTAACCTTGCTTTGCCCAACCTCCCCAATACAAGCCATCTTCCGGCTCCTTGTCTGCTTGATCTCTGCCTGCTCTTTCATAAAAGCTTCTGTGTCTTCTGTAGCAGGTAGTCCTTGAGCTAGATTGCTTTGTCATTACAGCCAGATCTCAACTTGGGTCATCGGGGTCCTCTGCACTAAAATAAACAGGATTTTGCCCGGGTAGTTCCCAGGATGGTGTGAAGAGCTACCCGGCTCCTGCCAATTTCTCCTTTTGGTGGAAACTTGCAGAGTTTTGGCAGACTGATCTTTTGCACAGCACTGAACATGTAACAAAGGTATTTCTAGCATTCAGCATGAATACAAACTTAATTGCTTTAAACAGTGAATAAAAGTTAAGTAGGAAACAGAAGTAAACACCATGATTCATGATGCTTCACTTCAGCTGGAAGTTGGAGAAGCAGAGGCCTGGTTCCTTCTCTCTTTAGCTCCTTTCCTGACTTTGATGAGGCTGAGCTAATTATTATCTTTTAAAATTAAACACTGGCTCTGAGGTCAATTATCCCTTCAAAAGGAATATAAAATCAATTCACTGAAATGCTAGAAATTAAAGGTCTTTGAAGCTGGCTTATCTGCACATGTGATTACACTTTTAGCAAAAACAAAAAACCAACTTCTTATGGTGGTGTCTTATCAAGAAGTTCTGACATCTAAAGTTTAGTCAAAATAAAAATAAAAAATGCAGCGGCTGGCAATTTAGTAGCTCTTCCTGTGAGCTGCAATTACAAATATATAAATATTTTCCCTACAAACTGCATCATATTTCTAAAATAAATCAGAATTACAGTAAAAAAGTGGATTAATTATACCATGAGTAAGTCAATCTATGAAAAAAATTGGTTGCAGCATAAATCAAGATGGGTCATTCATAAGTTTTAGAACCCAAGATATTTATATATTACTTCTAAAATGCTGCCAATGCGTTAATGTAAATAAACAAATTTTAAGTTTCATTTACATTAGACTTGTCTTCACAAACTGTGACACACCAATCATCAGGCTTCCCAGGTTTGTAGTGGCTAAAATCGGAGTGACAAACAGCGTGATGATGCCGTGCTACTCGGTCCACATGAAACGAGGAGAACAAAACACGACACGTGAAGCGACCCACGGGGGCCAGCACACCAGGGACGTGCGCCAGCAAGGATTTACATCTTGGCTAGCTACGCCGTGCTAGTCTAGCGTTCCTTGGGTGTCAGCATGACATAATTTCAATATCAGCTTTATAAAATCTAAACTTGCAGTTTATCCAGCTGTACGCTGTTCCACAGATCCAAGGCGGAATGAAAACAATGTGACCAAAACACTACGAGGTGCAGAACGGGTGGGTCTGATTATGAAGCCTGTCATAGTCATTAGATTGCAGCATTTGAAGTCAGATCATTTTTTTCAGTTTTAGAATTATGAATTGCAAGTTAAGTAACAAGAAGGATATTTAGAAGTTACTTTGTTATTCTTGTCACACTGCTCAATAATCAGTCCCCCTGATTTATGTGCCGCAGCATTTCAGCGTGCTCTTGGTTCAGGTTTCACTAACACTTCTGGGCCTACAATTAAAATGATAATTAATACTTTTTTTCGTAGTCTTTTCTGTATTTTAACTGCAGATGATGGAAAATACAGAAAGTACAATGGTGCTTAACTCCTCCCAATGCAATTCTTTCAGGAACGGTGTTTTACAAAAAAGAAAGTTTTATACAGCCTCACACAATTGTTATTTGGATTAACTGACTTTGTTTTTTAATATTGTCAAATTATCTGTCCCCTTTCACTCACGTACCAAAATCTGTTTGCTCCTTTCCACCATTTCTCCCTTCTTCGTGATGGTCCTGTCAGTAATTACTGCTACCTTTGAAAACTTTCTCGTTTATCAATGATTATTCTACAACCTGCCTGATGCCAAATACAATATTTTAAGTTGTCTTTCTCCCTTACCCATGTTTTTTACATCTACCCATACTGCTCATATTGCAACTATTTTTAAATTTATGATTTTACAATCAAACTTTTTACAGAGATAATATATGTATAGAAAAGTAGCATCAATAAAAAGTGGCTTGAGTTAAAGCAAGTTTTCCTATTACAAAATGCTCTGCAGATATAGAGAAAATACTCGTATGCATTATAAAAGTAATACAGAATAAAGAAACTTACGTTTTCAGTGGTTCCTGTGATTACATGTAGTCCATCGTATGTTGATTTGATATACATTCCCTGAAAAAAAGCAAGAAAGGTCATTAGTATTTGTAGGAAAGAAAGAAATTGTGTTTGGATGATAATTAAAGCAGTATGTTTATTCCAGTTGAAGGACCATAACATTTGAACAGACTGGAAGAAACCATGGTCAATTAACATTTGCAAATCTAAGTGAAACAAATATATATTTCAAGACCCATTATAAACAGCATAATTTTCTCATTTAATACTTTATTCCAACAAAGTTTTTGCTTCAAATTCAACACTGAACATTAGCATAAAAGCTCGTTCCTATTCAGTATTTGAAATATTTAACGTCCTCTCTTTCACACTAGCAACATAAAAGAAGTATCAAAACTGAATCCGCAAACAGCAATAGTCTTTAAATGTAAACACCCCATCTTCAGAGAACTAACGACTCCATAAAAATGAAACCTTAACCTAACCCGAAAACACATGGGCCAGTGCTCACATTGCCAATTTATGGAGAAAAATGAGCTTGGTGAACTAACAGGAGCTTTGTAATTAGTCCAGCAAGAATTCTGCTTCAAGGAGGCAATGGACATGATACAGAGAGACAACCTAGGGAGGTATTTATCTAGCTGTACCCACACACAGAGCCTTAAATGTCACTGAGACCCAATTGCTTGTATTCTTGCCTCTCAGGAGTAAGGTCATAGCTTCACATCTCTCCATACAGTGTGGTTATCCATCACATTTTGAAATCTAATTAATCTAATTGGTGCATTGTACTGCAGATTCATTATCTTTCCAATAATTCTGTGTCACCTTGTGCTGTCAAAAGGGAAGTTTAGAGCTCCCAGCAAAAAGAAAGGACATTTTGTTCACAGAAACCAATTTCAGAACACTGACCAGGATCTTCAGGCTAGGTGTTTGCACAAACACACACGCAAAAAGAAAAGCACTACCAAGTTACAATCATAACGCTCTCTACAACTACCTAAATTGGAAGGGTATAGAAAAGTTGGAGCCAAGCTCTTTCTGAAAGTGCCCAGTGAGAGGAGGAGAACCAAGGAATACAAGTTGGAATGGAATTTGAAAAAATATTTTTAAAAAGATGTTTCCAGTTTTACCATTAAGATGATAAAACACAGGACAGGTTGGCAAGGCTGTGAAATATCTGACCTGGAGATGATCAAAACTTGACTGGACGAGACCCTGAGTAACCTGCTCCAGCTGGATCTGCTTTGATTTTTCACCCTGAGAAAATGTGACTTCTACCTTAATGTAAACTAAGATTTAGCTATATTTAAATCTTAAAAGTAAAGTCTGGCTAAAAACTGATAAGGACACTAAATTCTGCTGCACAGGAAACTGCACTTTAGATTTCACTCACCATGACTCCTTGTTCTCTTAAATGAGACTGCTTATAAGCAATTCCATTTGTAAATAACAAAGATGTCCAAATTAAATATTGGAATTCTTGAAATCACTTTCATAAAGTGTGATTAGTTGGAAGCAAGAATTTTCTGGTGGACTCTTCCACTATTTCCTTCTATATAGCTGGCACAATTCTATAGTAGTGTTTTCTATTCTATTGTTTCTGTAGCACCTTCAACTCTTACTGACCAACATCTGATTCGCTTTCTCTTTGCCAACTGGAAGCATCGAGAAGAGCACTAGATCATGAAAACCCTGCAGGTTCTTGTTGAGAATGGAACATTGATTCTCCATTAAAAATCTTAATTAGGTATTTAAATCCAGTGAGTATGTGTTGCACTGGATTTCCACAGTGAACTTTTAGCCGGAATGTTACACAACATTGCTGCATCCATCACAGAACTCTGCTATTTTAGCACCTAGTAGACTTCAGTAACACATTTCCAGCCATGCTTTTAATATCAAATTTAATATCGCAGTTCTAACACCTTACTTGTTTTGACAAGATGCATTCCCCACTTAAACCAACAAACTAAGATTTTTAAGGCCAAAAGAGAACACAGTGCTAAACTTTTCACTAAATTTTATCACATATTCCTTCATAAAGTTCTTGGCCTCTTGTTATGCTCTGTATGTTTTCGGAAAAAAATCAAATTATACTTTTATCTCTTAACATATGTTATTGGAGAGCTAGAAAAACTGACTAATCACTAAGAATTACCCTACATTCTGCTCTTTCATCTTAGCTATTAAACTTTAAGAACAAAATATATAAAAATAAACAATCTTGCTGAATGACTCATAGCCTTCAAATTATCCTAGACAGAGCTTTCATCCTTGTTTTCCCAAAAGCAGAATAATGAAAGAGCTTGTTTCTTGTTGACCACAGTAGAAATGTCTTTGACGCATCTGTGCTACATAAAAACCTTGAAAGACTATGTTCTATCTAAAAAAAAAATATTGTAACATTTGTCGTTTATTTTATATCGTTCAGAATGTAAGGGATTTTATATAAAGTCTATTTATATTACATATATTTTTACAGTTCTATCATGTAGAAAAGCTCCAAAAATATTTTTCCACTTGAGAGCATAATACTCAAAACAAGATTGAAACTATTCTTAAACAGAACCCCTTGAAAAACACACGCTAATTCTGAAAACTGCTTTATTTAGTCTGAGTCATCTGTTCTAGAGGCCAGATACGTTCCTCGCTTCAAATCACTGTTTCCAACCGTGTAAAGATTTTTCCCTGACCCCCGCTGTCCTCGATACGCTGACTGCCACACTTGCCTGTCCTTTTCTGCAGATAACGCAGGGTGTAACGCAGGGTGTAACTCAGATGTACAGTTCCACCCAGCTTTCTGGGGCAGGAAGATTTGAAAGGGTAATTTATCCTTCAACGTGAAAAGTCAACGACACTTAGAAAAATGTTGTTTCTAAAGGACAGGCTGTGCCAACCCTACTTTCGTGGCTGGGGTGCTTCATCCCCACCCTCATTTTGCTTTTTAAAACCAACGTGTGTAACGAGGAAGACTTGAATCTCCAGGTGGATTTCAAGCGATGCTGGCACAGATTACTAGAACTCCTCAAAAGTTTAAATTGCTCATATCTATACACAAAGTAGTTTATTGATACAGGCTAAAGACTAAGGGGACCATTTTCATCAAACTTGCAGTGAAAGGTGAAAATCATCTACTCTGGCATATAAGAAGTGTCCAAAATAGCAAAATATAGTCATTTGGAGAGCTGTTAATTCTGTGGACCCATGGAAATATTCACAGTCTGACTTAGGCAGAAGAGCTGGACCTTGCTTTCAATTTAATGGGCTATTGAATACCTTTTTATTTATTTATTTTATACCTCATTATTTCATTCCATTTCCACTAATAGAAGCATTTTCTATGGTTAATAAGCCTAAAAAAAATTGAAATACAGTTGGAAAAAGTTTCTGCCACATAACAAACTCCAGACAAACACTGATTTAATACTTCAGCTGAAGGATTGAAGCAGGAAACCTCTTTTTCCCAAGCCCAGACAGCAATACCTAAGCAGATCCTGTTGTGAAAACTGCTAACACTTCTGGAGCTGTCAGAAGTACTTTTGTTTATAAGTATTTCCTACTGTGGCTGTGGCTTAAAGCAGTCATATTGCTTCAGCATATTCAAGAGAGTCACATTCTTCCGTAATAATGTATTTTTACATAGACATAATCTTTAATTAACTTGTAAACTACTTTATTAAAAGAGGACCCACATATCCACTCTTGATCCTATTACCTTCTGTTATAAAACCTGATGAAAATTAAGATAGACTCTTGGAAGATAATCATTCTTGTGTAACTCTTTACATAAACCGCTTGCTAACTATTTCATAGAGTTCAGCTGTATGAGTTCTCAAGGTAAAACAGCGAAAACATCAGGCTAAGACTAAATAAGAAGAATGTTTTGTCAGTGGGTTTCACAGACAAAAAGCACATAAATGTAGGAATTTCTGAATCCTGGGATCCATCCTAAGCTCTGGATGGCAGAATTTCAGTGGGAAGTGGCTTTTTCCTTTGTTTTCTCCCTCTCTGTCTGTCTTCTGCTCCTTCCCCTTCAACACAAATGACTATTCCTCTCAAGTAAGTTTTCTGTCAAACTACAGCCCTCGTCTCTGGGCAAGAGTTCACTCTGTGAAGATGGCTCAGATTACTCAACAGTTAGTGGGTTAGAAATAAATAGTTGCTCTTTAATAACTGCGATATGTCAGTCTGAAACTCTGAAGAATTATACTGACATACGAGAGGTGCTGCAGACCACGCAGATGTTTCACAGGCTGTTATATCAAGAACTGACTGTTCCCAAATAACTCTGTCACTGTCCCCTAATAAGAGAGTGACTTAAAGGTTTTTAATTAAAATCTGACCTTTGAAAACATATGGGAAAGAATCAGCCGTTTAAAAGTCCCATTTTGAAGATATTATTCCCCAGAAAATGCCGTTTCTTGTTGTAAATGAAATTTCCTTGAAAAATTTCTTGCAGATTCATCTGGCTAATTAACAAGGATACAGTGACAGCAGTGTATTTTTAAGTGTCAGCAACTATTCCCAGGTTAATCTGTGGATATTTCAGACAATATTTGAAGAGCTTTGAGTTTCACAATGAGCCTGAACTCCTTTAGTACAAGCATTTCTGCCTCACACTCCCAACACTTCCAGCTGTAGGTTATTATTCCTTTTTGGGACAATGACCTATTATCAGATGATTCATGTTTTCATACCACTTCTTTACTGGAATATGACTAAACACTTCTGTATGAAAAATTCAGGTATTTAATACTACATAAAATGATCTCTGTCTCGCACCAGGAGGATCTTTGCATCTGACAGCTTCTTTGTTTATTTTTCCTCCAATGACACAAAGCTCATCTTATGAAAATGGTTATTCCCACAATCTTTGCTTCCCTTAAATTCTTAAATGAAACAGGAAAAGTTCCCTCTGCAGAAAAATTAAAGCTGTGGATATAAGCAGTGTATATCTCAATTAAAGAGTGATAGATTGCACTGTTTCTATCATCAGTAGGAAGCTCAGACACAAGAGAACAACAAAACAAAAAAAAAAAAGTGAAAGGAAGAGGAATAAAAGTGCTGCTGCATTCCAGAAGTGAAACATCCCTCAGACATCAGAAGATACAAAACCAAACAATAGAAACCCAACAGCTTGTTTCGAATCCCCTGCTTAACAGTAATCACTAACCCCAAAGAAGATTAAAGCTGTATGTTACGCAGAAGTATCTTTAAATATACATACAGCACAAAGTTCTGAAGATTAAAAAAAAAGTTTAGTCTGAAATAATACTGGCTCTAATACAGAGAGAGAGTGAAAAAAAAAAAAAAAATCACTGCTGACAATCCCTGATCATCCAAGAATAGTAGGAGGAAAAAACTTCCCAAATCTCAAGCCCCCCTCCATGCTCCCACCTAACAGACAGTCTCTATACCCATCATGTCCCATAAACCGCTGGGTCCCTTAGGCTGCCTCCATTTCTCTGACAGCAAAACTGCTCCAAAGCAGGCTCTGGACTTAGTCTGGGGTCACTAGTAGTGAGGGTCACGTAGCCTTTCAGCCAGCCTCACCCTCAAGGGGTTAGCAGCAAGCTTAGGAGCTGCGCCTCGTCCCCTGCAAGCGGTAACACCAACTCATCCCAAGGGCCAGCCCCATCAAGCCAAGAAATGTAAAGTGGATGGTGCTGCCCCAGCTTTGTCCAATCACTGAACAGCAATTCCGTGACTCCTAAAGGTAGAACTTGGTCTGCAGACTTGTGAACTGCAGTAACTTCACAAGGAAGTTTCTCATGCAATGCAATGGAATGAAAACCTACCTTTCTCTAAGCAGAAAGAAAAGTAATTGCTAAAAAGCATTTGTCATCATAAAAACGATCCCAGTTCCTTTGTTAGCTACAACTGACACTAGAAATAACTCCCATGATAAAAGCCACTGAAGGGAGTTTTCTTAAATCATGAATTTAACGTTATTTTGTTCTATTTCGTAAAAACTTAGGTGTGCATGTTCTCGTTCTGTCAGAGCTGACCCTGCATCTCACATTAATACTGTTTTAGTACAGGAGTTTATTTCAACTTTGTCAAATTGGGTAGCTTGAAACAAAGTTTTGCCCCCTGGGCACCTGATTGAGGCTGATCACGCCGTTACTTCAGAGGTAAATGGCATTACCATACCCAGCACTACAGTTCAGGAGAAAAAGGGTTTTATGATATTTAAAGTTATTTTAAAATGAAATAGAAAAATATATGGAGGGTATTTTAGTATTTGCCTCTGAAAATTCAGTGGCTAAATAGGGAAAAGGAGGAAGGAATTTGCCTGGTATGCGGGACTGGTACAGCTCAGGAAGGAATGGAAAGAGAGAGGAAAAACCCAGTATGCTTCTGGAGGCCAGCAAATGCCTGCAGAGATCAGGATGCGAGCACAATTGTCAGAACTTGGAATGAAACCTAAAATGTGCGCTTCCAAATGCAAATTCTTTTGTCCAGCAAACTGCCATGTAACTACCAGCAGTGTGTGCTCTGGGGAATGCAGGAGATAAGGCTGGTTTTTAATAAAGCAGGCTGAAAAAGAAGGTACTTTAGAGAGAGGGGCAAAAAAGAGTATTAAGCTCATAAAATCATGGATGGGAAGTTAGAAAATGCGAGAACTGGAGATGCACATTCAAATGACATACAGTCCCTTGGTGAAAATGCTTGATGATCCAGAATTTATTTAAACAATTAAACACACAGACTCTGCCCCGCAGGAGTTCTGACTCTGTGTACTAACGGTACGGACTTGGACCCAGGAATTAATTCCATTTATGTGCAAGCTTGTACAATGCCTATAAGAATTCTGGCTCATTCGGTGAAGAAATTAGAAGACGTATTAAAAAGCAGTTTTGAAAATGGAGTTTTGAAAATAGAGAAAGACTCATAATTAAGTCAACTGAACATCAGATAACTCAATTCTTATATAAATCTGAGTAATTTAGAACACATTTTTCACCAATGGCAAATAATTATGTTCATTTTCTAGGTGCTAACCCCGCATGAAGCTGATGTTGGAGGTCTCAGCAGCTCTGAAAACCTTTGCTACTTGTAAAACCAAGAGACACTGTGATTTAAACTTATGCTGGAAAAGTAACAAGTGTTCTGAAAACTTGCATGGTAAGCTCCTCCTGAAAAATAGATTTTTGGTGATTTTGACACAAATTACTCTGTGCATTAGAGTCCTACCTCTAAAATTACAATATCATTTTCATCAGTGTGTTGTGAGGAGGAATTGACTGGTGTCCGTGATGCACTCACTAAGGCCACATTAAATAAAAGAACCACAACAACTCATGATGAAACGAGTAACTCCAGAGAATGCAGAGCTTAGCTGAAGTGTGGTAAATAAGACCTCAACCCCTACAATGAATGATAAGGATAAAAATGGAACTCTGAATACTTTCATTCACTGAATAGGGCTCATTTTTCTCTTGAATGGAGCAGAGATCCTGTGGAAAAAACAACCTGCTATACAATCATGAGAAGGCCATTTGTAATTCATTACTCTGTTCTATATTTGATTCTGATTAATGTTTTCTTTCTCTTCTCACATGGTTTCTCTTTTATTCCCATTTATAGGCCTTTTTTCGTATTTTCTTCTAAACAGAACACAATGTCAGCAAAATTGATTATAAGGAACTTTCCAACCTAACATGTTGGAGCGCCTTCACAATTAGGCACAGAAAGCTCAGTTATTCACTGTGATTTCACTTCAGCTCGAAAAAGAAGAAGAAAAGAAAAAAAGAAAAAAATGATGGGCAATTTTGATTGCAGTCTTTGTCTCTTGTCCTCTGTCAGCAGTGCCCACTTAACTGCAGGTTTGTTGGCTATAAACTTACGGGTACACTGTGGATGGAGAACCACCCAGCAAGAAAGTCCAGGCTACAGGATGGTTACAGCACAGGCCCTATCTGCCTGATGGTCTTAGAGAAGAAGGTGGTCCAGGGGAATTGTGGACCACAGGACAGGCCACAACAATACAGCCAACAACTCCCACCGTGGTCAGTCATGTCTTAAAGGTTTAAATCATACTGCGACGCTTTCTAATGAGCTGCTTGGGAAGTGCACCATTCATCCCCGCCTCACACTGCACACCATTGAAGTTTAAGCTCACTGTAGGACATGTTGTTTTTGAAGAAGGCTACACTCTTTCTGTCCTCCACCATTCTACATCCCTGTCCTAGATCTGGAGCTATCATTGGATGGCAAACACTAGCAACGCCAAACCCTGCCCGTTATGCTCCATCATCTCTGAGGAGAACACACTCTATCTGCGTTCGCATTCCCTGCAGCACTGGTAGTGGACTTCTCTCTAAGCAGACCAGCAGAAATCAATCACCTTTCTGGATAGAAAGGAAAGGAAATCTACGCGGAGATCCAGACCGCTAGCACGGAGATGGAAGAGTCTCAAAGCGAGTCGAAAGCACTAACAGATTACAGCGTATATACCACACCAGCTGCACTGACGCTGACGTGCTCTCTCCTGGATCTTCCAGCGCTAACCCAGAAATCAGACCGAGGGGTAAACTAGGTCACAAAGGAAACGCATTTGGCCACTGGGATGCGGCAGCACAGCAAGCGAATTCTATCTGGCTTCAGGATCACATACCGGGCTAAGCGTCCGTGATGGCACAGAATCTAAATTTCATGTGTTTTATGCTCTTGCAATGTTCTTTGCTGACTAAATCAGTCTAAGGATAAAGCAAACTCCTGTAGTCATACAAAACCCCCTTGTGTTATTAAAATACATCTTTCTCAAATTAATTTGCATACCTCAAAATAATTATGCTCGTGTAACTTCGACAGGATTTGCGTATGATGTTCATTGCTACTCAATGTCAGAACACAGAGTAGGATATTGAAATAATACAGAATAATACAGAAATTTAAAATACATCTGTAAATCACACTGAATTACAGACAAGAAATAAGCCACAACATGTACAGTGACACTCAAACGTATTCTGATTTTTCTGCAGATGAGCCCCACAGCTACCAATTTCTCTTCCCTCTTCCTCTTTTTTTACCTCCTCCAACCCATGAACAACATTCCTGGATTCCTCCTCTTTCAGGGAAAAAAAAAAAGAAAAGAAAAAAAGAGTGCTGAGCAGGCAGCTGGAGAGAGCAGAAGAGATTGCACTGGGAAAGGCAGCCTGTCTCTTGAGGAGAATGTACAGGAACATCCCAGTGCCTGCGCTGCTCCCTTACACTCCAGCTTTGATTAGGATCTTCGGTTCCCAGGCACAATCCCGATCCTTCTACAGCCTACCAATATCAGAACTGTTGCAAAGTAAGGGACTACTGGCAGGAGACAGAATTCTTTACCCACTGACCCCTGAAACTTCACCAAAATCCTTTGTCTAAAAGATGCATCGGTATTTTAATATTGCAAAGTAGCCACATAATTATTAAACTATCACCTCTGTGGAAAATTTTACTGGTGTGACAGATTAGCAACGTGGAGCAGCTGGGATGTTCAAAAGAACCTGAACTACTCTGCTCACTGAACAACGGTTTAGGAATATAAGGGATTTATTTTGTTTCTGAGATGATACTTCTGAAAGTTTTATTTCAACTGAATCATTAGGGAGCCATATAACTATTTTTATGCAAACCCAAGAAACATACCTTCCACTAATCATTTTCAAAGCACATTAATTAATGATATTTAGTTAATTTTATTGGTACATGTATGTATTTGGGGATTACTTTGGTACATTCCAAGAATGGCAATATGGCTGTCAAAGGACTAGAACTTTTCTTTAGCTGCTCACAAAGCTTCAGTTGCACATGAAGCCCTAGGGAAAGCAGGTTTTAATTAAAAATAAATTACAATCTTTTTATTTAGATAAACCACTTGCAGAAATCTGCATCAGCTTACCAAAAGTAGGACAATGCATGAAAATACATTTTTATTTCTTGATAAATTAAAAAAAAAAAAAAGGAAAACCACCCTAAAGAACTGAAGCTGGTATTCTATATTCTACCAGTTAAATTTTAAACTGCTTTGCTACTTACCAAACCCTCACTGGGCATGATGCTGGTGAGATGAACTACCTCGAGATGTGCTGACTGTGACACCAGGGAGTCAGATGAGAGCGAAATGATGTGGTCACAAATCCCAGACAAGGTTTTACACTATGAAAAAAAACAAGTCACTATAATTTCTTGTAGTTCTTATTTGGAGAACTAACTGAGAATAAACAGATAATTTTACTTCTCAGCATTGTAAAAACTACTGGTATACGAAAGTCAAGAATAAGAAATGAAGGGAAGAGAAAATATCCATAAATGTCAAGAAAACATACATGCATGTACAGTTCTTCCAATGAAAAGGTTTTACTGTGCACTCAGAACATCTCTATTTCTAAACTATCTTCTCTACTCAAACTATATGGACATTTTAGAAAAAAACCAACCAAACAAAAACCTGGTGACCTTCATCTTATCTGTCATTATCATGTATCATTATGAAGACAATGGAAGTTAAATATGTAAACGTAAATGCCTTATACACCAAATTAATGATCTATTTTGGCTACTAAATAACGAGAGCAGCTCTACCAACAGTGATAATTAGGTGAATTCTGCATTATACAACTTAGAATATTTTGCCTTTGTTAAAAATTGCAGTGGCAGAAAAGTGCCTTAGTTATTCCCTTTCCTCGAGTAAAATTCTTACGTATCTTTGAATACATCCTTTAACTGATATTCTAGATCACTGCCATTCTGCAATAGTTTTATGTCATCCTGCCTTGCAGCTAACTATCTCAAAATCTCAATGCCATATAAAAGGCACACAAACATATATAAACATGTATATAAAACATATAAAATCCACACAAACACCCTCAGAGTGGGAACCCCATGGCATAGATGGTAACAGTGATCCTGACAGATTAAAGCCACCCATCAAACAGTTAATGATCAGAAAGGAGCTGATCTGTACTCTCAGAGAACCTTCATGTGTAAAGATTTATCTCCAGGTTTGCATGTGTTGCTCAAAGCATTCCTTCAAAAAGATGATGCCTAGAAATATTTGAACTTTATCTGAAAGCATTCATTTAGATTAATTTCAGAATGGTCTTCCGGTCAAAGCTGTGCTGTATGCATCTCTTTTCCTTTGGGGACTATACTCTCATTTTCCCTAATTATAGCAAATTCTAGTGAAATCCCTTAAGGGAAGTTTGATTTCGAGCATTTGCAAAAGCACGAGGATTCCTAATATCTCATTTGACACTATACATCTAAGTGAAGCAAAGGAAGTTGTCACAATGAATAAATTAACTGCCTGAATTTATAGATTATATTTCCATTCACTGTACAGTTACTCATCTGGAAATCCAAGCCCAGCTCTGGAGTACGGGACGTGGCATGTGTGTTTGTGTCAGCATCCCATTCAGGTACGTTTCACTGCATCTAAAGGTCCACAAATATTTTCAGCACTTTCAGCTTTGAGCCAGAACTCCTCAATAAAACTTTAGGTCCTGTCTTCTCCCACTGGAGATACAGAAACTTGCTGGCTCAAAACCAACAAAAGTTGTTAATCTAATTTATTCTTATGAATCTTTAAGATCTCTCCATCATTCAGAAAGTGAACTGATATCTATGGGGGATTTTAGTATGTGGAAAATGTTGAAGAAAATTATATTAGAATAATTAATAATACCAGTTTGCTGTAAAAGTAGTTCAGCAGATACAAGAGAGGCCTGACACTGGTTGTAAATAATGCAAAGGCTGAGATAGTATAAATGGGAGCAACCGAGCAGAACTTCTGAATAATAGCACAGGGTCAGGAAGTAGCATTTGATACGGCTTTATCTAATCTAAGCTAGTGTTTAATACGGCTCTATCAACACGAGATGATACATTAAGATATGCTAAAGTATTTTTGGCATAAAATAAGCAGAAAGGACAGTAAAAAAATAGAAAGGGTTTGTACTAGTTCCAAACCCACAGAGAATCAAAGTGCACGCTCTCCAGCTGGTGCAGTTTTACTGTACTCAGGAAAATCTCAGACAAAACTGGGTTCTTCAAGAAGTTCAGTACCTGCTGCAGAAGAACTTCACATGCAGTTTTAGAGACTGTCCAACGCCTAAATCCTTTTATTACATTTCTCCCAATGGGCCACGGCAAGAACAGAATCTCTAGGAAACCACTGAGTCTTGAACAAGTCATACAAGCTTGTGTCACGAGAAGTATAAGGAGTGTGGTGGTATTTTCCCATAATACTTGAGCTGCAGGTAGGACGAGTGAGGAGGATGGCCACTGCACACCTGCAATCACATCATCTGAACACGTGCTGCCCTGGTGTGGGGCTCCTCCAAACAGAGCTACACCTCGGTGAATCTCTCCAGTAACTGCTGAAGACAGCTAATCATGGGCCATCATTTGATAGATGTCTTTGCTTCTAAGTACATCTTCCTTAATATCTTTCAGAAATAAAACGCCATGTGGTGTTTAAGAGTTACAGATTCTGTCTTTTATAATCATAAAATTTTACTTTAGAGCACCACTATTATTTTTCTTGAGTACTTTCTTTCATCTAATTTTTTTTTATTAAAAGGTATGAGCAATTTCCAAAGCTTATTCTTGAGTTCAGTATCCTTGAAGTCATTTTTTTCTCGAAGATGCTGTGAGAAAGATGGTGATCCTTCTCCTTTCACCCAGAGTTATGATGATGAACAGGTTGAATTTCAGAGCCTGGATGATTTTGCTCAGGCTGTGTTTTACTGCCTTGGTATCCAGGCTCCTTCAGGCTCATCACACGTTCGCTGCTGGGCCTATGGAATACCTAAAAATGGAAACTTTTCTCTTCTAGCTTAGGCTTCCATTCAGAACAGGTAGAAAAGTCAAGAGTGACATTCCTGCTAAACATGCATTTCTAGAAGCCATACGCAGTTAGAACTGTGGGTTAAAAGATGCGTCTGGATGTATGAGTGTGTATATACAGCCACTCCCAATCCCAGAGGATTTCAGACGCTTTTAGTTCTTTTCAGAATCAGGTTTGCAATAGTAAGCTTTTTTTTTTAAAAGTCACTGCATGCTTTCTGAATTTAGCAGCACATTGATGTTTTACAACAAATTTTGATCCCTGCTGGAAGTGGAATATGTGTAAAAGGCTTTAAAAAAAAAGTCAGGCACTTGGTTAGAGCTTGTCAAAAATATATCTGAACTTGTAAATCCTTTGAGCTTTCCCTTTCACCATAGTTTTCAGTGCCAGTACTAGGAGAAAATGAAGCATTTGAACTTAAAGGCCAGTATCTAATCAATAAATGTGTAAAAGATTCTTCTATTCCCTGTCATCATTAGATATTTTGAGTGCCGAAGGCACAAAGTGCTCAGTCTGACAACCAGTGGAGCTAGTAATGCACCAGGTCCGATGGATCCGTTGCTGGAATTCCATGCCAGCAGCCCTAGTAAGAGTGTAACACCAGTAAGAGTACTGCGAAGCTTCTAAAGCCATCTAAGAACGATAATAATGTATTCGTAATTAACTGGAGGTATAACAGAAAGTATTACTGCAGGGAATTGTGTGAGGAGAGAAAGTGGGAGTATCAGACCTTGCCTCTAAAATAAACAGGCCTAAGTTAGGGAATACCAGAAAAGAACTGATTCGTGAGCCTGAAATTTGAAAGACTTCCAATTTAGGTCAGAGCAAGATGACTTGGTAGGAATGGTTCTTAAGTGAATCTTCCATAAGCCTCCAGTCTTCGGAGAAACTAGGAACAATGTCTTGAGTGAAAAACTACTTTGTCAATGTTGTTTGGGTAGTGTCTCTCCATTTCTTTACGTTGATGCAAAAAAAAAAAAAGGCATTTTGTAGTGATAAATCTAGAGTACTGGGGCAGCCGTTAAACCATCTGGCACATGAGGCACAACTAACTTGTGCTAAGGAGGTTTCAGGAGATCACAAAACATGCAAGCTGGTATCCTGCTGGCATTGAAAATAATTTTTAACTTTTAAACTATTTGATCTTATTTATGACAATATTAACTTTTAGCAACTGATATAATTAAACAAAAATTGTGTGAAATAGTAAGGCATTATATCTGGGTTGGTTTTTTTTTTTACATCATTTAGGTGGATGGGGTAGGATTACAGAATACTTAGATTACTTACCACATGAAGAATTTTATTTTCTGTTTCATACACTGTACAATCCTGTGGTAAAAAAAGACAGAACAAAAACAATTAATGCACATTGTTTACAATTCCCTCATAAGAAATAAAAGAAAGCTTTATGCTGATAACTATCACTTACAGAGGCACCTGTAAAGGCAAATTATCTCTTGAGTTTTGTCATGACAAAAGGTTACTTGACAATTTTAGGACATGTGACATTTCTTGTGGTTGGTTAACCTCTGGGATCTATTCTTCCCTTGACAGTGCTGGAAGTCATGTTCAACACTAGCAACTATATAACTGTACAGCAAAGGAGACAGATTCATGATAGTGAGAAAAAATGGAATATCATTAATCGGGCATGTCAGGATTTCAACGATGTGCAGAGTGAGAGATACACTGCCTAGCCTTACATCAGGAGGAATGTTTGTTACCTGTTCCACAAGTTGTGTGGGGTGCAGACAGTTGTGTCAGACCTGCCACTGGGTAGATTGTGTTATATAAAGCATGGGAAGGAAGAATAAACAGAATATTTTGACAACAATGTACAGTGCTGCAGCTGTTAAACATGGTGTGTCCACACTGCCAGTTTGCTTTGCTCCATCTTTTGCTTCAAGGCCCTGGTTGTCTGCACTATCCACGGGGACAAGGTGGTCCCACCTCCTGGGAGAAGTCATGCTCTAGCTTTGACTTCAGAAGGCACAAGCACAGCAGTAAAGGGATGGGAAGGGACATGGGCTTGCCCATGCTGAGCACTAGTCCAGGGACATCTGGGGGTTTCACTGCCCAAAGGCCTCCCAAAGAACACCTCCATCCCAGCCTTCCATTACGCAGCATTGCTATTAACCAGTTCAAAGTAGACCTGACAAGCCTACTGCAAAGTTAAGACTTTTAACTTCTAGAGCAGTCATTTTCCTATTTTAGCTATCATTTTAAGAATAATAAATCTTATCGCTCCATAAGGTAAGAGTCACTCCTCCATTAACTTGCATTTTGATTTAGAGATGTTACCACAGCTAGAATTATTACTTTTTCTTCATAAAACAAGGAATACAAATTCTCAAGCGAGATTTTTACTAAAACATAAATTTAAAATACAAAATACTCGAGTTTGCCAGACAGAGAGAAACTGGAATAGACTTCCCCAAAACCTGGTCGCCCCTGAGGCCAGCCGCAGCCCCCACAGTCAGGGTCCCTCTCCCCTCAGCCCCAGAGCTCCAGAACCTTCCGCCGCTCGCCTGAGGCGGGAAGCCCCACAAGCCTACACGGTGAGCAGCTACCTGGCATCAAAAAGCTGCTTTTCTGGAACAAAATCTGAGGAGAAAATATTTCTGAGGTAGCCCAGCATCTGCCTGTGTTCAGGGAGACTGGCACCCTGAGGCCGTGGCTGGCGGGAGCCCCACAGCCCTGTGAGGGAGGGAAGCAGGGGCCTCACACCCCCATGATGGAGGGAATGAAATAGCTGCCACAAAACCTGCTGAGGACCAGGCAGGGTGGGATTGTTGCCTTGTTTATGGTAGGAATCTTGTCTATTGTGACAGACTGGCACTGATTATTTACATTTAAGTGAATTAATGCTTACTAACAGAAAAATTATGTTGGGAGATTGCTACATACTTCTCCAAATGCTATGCCACACAAAAATAAGCTTTCTAGAAAGCAAGATAAGGATTTCAGGACATTTTTTAAAAGATGAGGATATAAGAAGTAAAAAAACTATCTTGTGTACTTGTCTTTCTGTCTCGAATCAGTTTTAAAGTAAAATTTAACTGACTGACATACCTAAAAGATCTCCTCAAGTAACTTAGGCTTCCCTATAGTTCTCAAGATTTCCTCTTTCCTGGATCTTACGTTAGAAATAACAGTTAATTGCTTTAAACTTCTCATTAAATAATTCCAACATTCTCCATTTACTTTAGAAGTAGATTAGCTACACAATCAGCCTAGACTGTGATACTCTGCAAGAGAAATAGCAGCTAACTGGCAGATCTCGTCTTCTCTTGTCCAGCAGCTCAAGTCCTTGGCTATGGCCCACTCACTTAGGCCACGTCCAGCTCTCGAACCTTCTTCCTTGGCTGCTGCTTTGAGGACCTTGTCCCTCAGCCCCTCTGAGGATGCTGCAGAGCAGCTTTCGCCTGTCCGAGCCACTCAGCCCTGGGTACAGGTAACTATTGCACCCTGCAGTCTGAGAGTCCTGTTTATTTTGGAGGATTGGCACCTTTATAGAGAAATAAATTTTTAAGTGAATACAGTGTAAAGAATATTGTTGCAGAATAAGAAAGTCAAAATCAGAAGATTGTGAGTGCCAAGGAGCACAGAGATGAATTTATATTAGCATTTCATGGTCAAGTATCCCTTTGATGTTTCTTCTGTATTCATACTGTTATTTTCTACAGCACAAAAAAAGAATTCAATTAGTCAGTTTGGTTGGCAATGCCCAAGGCAGTTTTCCTACAAGTTTTACACACTTCAAACAGCACATCCACCATCTCCTTTTAACCCTCGAAGCACCAAGAGAACAAAATGATCACAGCAGGGCTTACAGCTTGACTTCAGAGCTAATGCTCCTTTCTAAATTATTCCTTTAATTTCCGTGCTAGAAATACAATATGAGCTTCATTCTGAACAAACTTAATTACTTCAGGTCAGAGAATACAAGACTTATGTATAGTAAAACTGAAATTTTACTGTTTTGTAGAGCAGAATTAATGTTAGCTGTACTTATGTTGCACATTCAAGATTACATTAGCATTAAAAATGTTAATGGCTTTGGGATTCCTTCCAAAACAGATGCATATTGACTTTTTTTTAAAATACATCGTACTAGTTTAACTGAGAGGTTAAAAGCACTTGCAACATTATACTAAAATATTAAAATATGTAGGTCACAATATTATTCTGATTTATTTTTCTCTCATACATAGGAATGCACAAGGGATCTCATTAAAAATATCTTCAAGGACTAACAATTATAGAATTTGATTGATTTTTCTTAGAAAATAAATAGAGGGGTATTCCTCCTGTATCCTCCATAAGCAAGGTGATATGTTAAAAATGTTTTTTCTTAGAGTTTAAAAATGTCTTTTAAAAAGTAGCTGCACTCTATTCCCCCCCTGTAAAATGGTAAAATACAGGCATTAGAAAAACAGTCAGAGCAGCAGTACCGTATGCAAGGCAGCTTCTGCATTATCCAGACCATCCTACCTTTCCAAGGTACAGTACACCTTCCTAACTTGAGAAAAGCGGCATTCTTTTGAAAATTCGTGATGAGAAAAGGTCAGTAGGACTTGTCCTCACCCACACTATAGTCATAATTTTACTTTCTAATTCCAAAAGCAAAAAAAATTGCAAGTACTACTGAAATTTGCAGACACCATAAAGAAGGTTTTATGGCAAGCCCTGAGGACAGTTAACTAACACATAAAAATACCAATAAATGAAAAATATTTAGTCCGTTAGCTTAGTACAATAAACCAGCATGAGTTAAGTCAACTACTGAAAAGAAACAGAGACCCTGTAAAGGAGCAGCTTGGAAGAGAACTTAAAACTCGGTGGTGTTAGCCAGTTGGATGCCATTTCCCGATATAACACCGCAGGAAACTTCTACTGCAATCTTTGAATGGCGGGTACGACAAAATGATATTTAAAAATATATTGCTTGCTTACACAAAATCAAACACTCTTCCGGAATCCCCACATTAAAAAGAACAAGATTGCTCTGAAATTAGGCAAATATACAATGGTAATTACACTAAAGCAACTTATTTTACTTGGTTTAATTAAGGTAAAGATTTGATCATAGTCTATATTTAGAAAAGAGTGAGCAGATGTTCGATAACAAAACATTCTTCAGCAAATGCAAGCAAAACAAGAAGGAGGGCCGGAAAGCTGAAGTCTGCAAAGTTCAAACTGAAAATAACACCCATGTTTTTAATGGCAATTGCTGAATCACAGAATAATTCAGGTGGAAGGCACCTCTGGAGGTTATCTAGTCCAACCACCTGCTGAGGGCTAATTTTCAAGTTGGAGCAGATACAGGAAACTACTAAGAAACAACATTTTCTATCAATTGCAGTACAAACTAGATAGCTTGAAAAACCAATGCTCCATCCTAAACACAAAGTATTCGACTAACAACAGGGTGAAAGTGATATGGTCTCTGAATTTATCTCAGCGAGCTTAAATAAACATTAGTAAAGGGGAGAACTAGCCAAATTTTGTTTGGCTTTCGTCAGATAAATGGTTAGTCTGAGTTGTGCTGACATTCTTTGGTAAGACACAGACAAACTTTGTTTAGAGAATGTTTGTTCATGCGGTTTAACGAGTGTATCAAAAGCATCCATCACATAATCAAGAAAAAAATCATCAGAAAACTACCTTCTACTAGAACTAGGGAAAGCTTTCTACTCAATGAAAAATTAACCAATAGCTACATTTTATGACCGAAATTCCAAATCTATTCTTCCCCAGTTATTCAATTATCTTCCCCCCAGGGAAGCCTTAGCACTAGAGCATGACCCAAAATCAATCAAAGTCAATAGAACGTGATCCAAATTCAGCTAAGTCTGGTGGATTCATTGTCAGAGCAAAAAGGAGAGCTAGCCTACCTTGAAGCTAGAGCTGTGCTTCAAAATTAAGTCAAGAGAGAGCTCAAACATTTCAATACTCTGTATGAACACGCTTTTTTGCACATTACAATCAACACGTTTTGATGAGACCTCAAAATCAGGATGTTTCTGCAGCTTTCTGCATAATGTTATTAATTTATAGCTTCCCTACTCTAATTTAGTGAAGGTGAGATCATGGGGGGCAAGAAACCTGAGTAGCATAAAGTACGTTTCCAAGCATAAATGGACAGACATAAAACTCCTCTCAAACTAGAGAATAAAAATCAGTGTTCTTATAACCAAGATACTGCTTACAGATAAATAAGTGGCTGCTTAGTCATTGTAACATTTAGGTGGTAGGAAAATAATAACACCTATCATTGCAGCTTGGTTTAAATTTTGAATGAAGATCTCATCTTCACACTCACACAGAGAAAGAGCGTAACCTAAAAGGTAAAAAAAGCTACTTCCTGAGTAGATCTAAGAGTGTCCCTCAGGTCCACACAGAACATCCTAGCAGGAGGATTCATAAGCAGTGTCTGTATTAAACTAAGGTTACGTAGTAATGCCCCTGTTCAGGAAAAAGTTCACCTTGAGTGACAGGTGTTAAGTTATCCACACAAATCATGTTCATTTTGCACTAAAATCTGCAGGTTGAAGACATTCCTCACTTGATGTGCCAAATGCGTATCCTTGACTGCTACTTCCACACTGACTACATTAGATACGAAAATGTATAACGTTCATAAAAGAAGGAGTATCTGAAAGGGTCGGAGGTTGAGGTTTCTGTTAGTTATGCCTTTCAACTCCTACTCGTGGCTACAGTTAAGACTGCCCTTCTGGTTGGGTGAGACATTTCTGCTTTTACACATTAAGGTGAATTTTCCTCAGATTTAGTAACAGCAACACTGTCTCCCTATGAATGATTTTATTTGCTGTTTCTGGTGCTAAGTTTAATATACTGTAAATAAAAAAATCTTAATAGCTGACTATCAAGCAACCCAGATCTGGCAATAAGATAAGGAAAAGACAAAATCTGATTTGTAACTGACCTGAAGAGCTAACTAAGCATCTTTTATCTTGGAATGTCTTGGAGTTTGTGGTAAAAGATAGGTTGTTTTTAAGTTGTCAAAAGGAAGACAGCTTTGGGAGCAGAGTTTAAGCAATGAAAAAAAAGGAACCAAGCTGTTGCTGGCAGCAGAGAACTGAATTTCATCTGCCAAAAGCAGTGAAAGGAATGGCAGGAGCGGAGACAGCAACTCAAAATTATACTCTTTTCACCTAGACCACAGGGAAAAAGATCAAACTTGCACAAACAAACTGCAGTATCAGCTGAAGGGTGGAATCAGAATCCAAACTTTTTGTACTGTAGAGAAGTTAGTTTTGCTTAGTCTGTAAATCAAAAATAGCCTGGTGCTATAAACACCTTGTAAAAAAGCTTAATAAAGGTACATAAATAATTAAATGCCTACATAGGAAATTTTAAACCGAGAAAAGAGCAAAAGGATCTTTTTTTTGCACTGTAAAAATGCATAAAGGACAAAATTTCTAAAAGGAATAAAGCTGAGTATTATAAATTAAGGAAAATAGTGTGAAATACAAAGACTGATATTTATCAGTCCTGGTTCTTTTTTTCCCAAGAACTGAAGTGAAATTGTAGAGAGGGGAAAAAAAAAAAAAGGAAAGAAAAAGAGGAGTGTGCAGAATGCTACTACTCCTTTAAGCCTTTTAAATTACCTGGGGTCTGGGACAGGTCTGCTGCGAGGTCACACAGAAGCTGTGCTGGCACGGGACAGAGGCAGGCAGTGGAGCCCTGCACATGGGAGGCAGGGCCGGTTCCAGGTGTTTACAGAACTACAGCTTTAGCCAAGCTTTCCTCTTGCTCCCAAACTTTCCTCTTGCTCTTTTGCTTCCTTCCACTCCAGCCCTGCCTGTTCTCTAACCTCTCCATGTATTCCAATAGCACCATTTTGCCTCGTCAGTATTTTTATCCACTCACAAGAGAAGCTCACTAAATAATTGTTAAGCTAACTTCCGCTCAGCCTTTCTGTGTCCCCTCTTGTCTTACTTCAGGGGCAGACGCTGTCAGAGACTATTTTTGTTTGTGTATTATGTAGCACTATGGATCAGATAAATTAATTTTATGTACCTGTGGACTGACTACGTTACTTAATGAATGTCAGTGCTGGTAATCCTACTACCCCTATTTGTTCTATATTTGGTTTAGTTAATGTTATGAATATTTCATGTTAATGACTAAACCACTGTCATGCAACTGGCTCTCCTTTAAGTGAAGAAGCCACAGTACAGGTTTTGGCTACATCTGTATGTATCATAAGAACTTGCCCCTGAAAGATTTTTGATCATTCCTATTTTGATGTGTAATAAACTGCTCGCAGTGTTAAGGTCTTTCCCACCGGGGCTTTACGCTGTTGTTTAACGCTCGCAGGTGGTAGATACCCTGACATGAAATTGTCTACTCAAAAGCACGGTGGATTATTTTTAACTTCACGCTGTCCTTCAATCTATCCAGGCATATGAGGATAACCAAAGCCCAAAAATCTTCCCGTCGTTCCCAGAGAAAGGGACTACACAAAGGACAGAGAGATAATGCTAAAACAATTTTCTTCTGGTAAAGTAAAAGCTTAGCAATGTTTTTCCTATTGCAATTTTTAAGCACCAGCATGAAGAGGGCTCAGAGCAGAAGATAACTGCTCCTACCTGTTGCACAATGGTTGTTAGTTCCAGGCACAGTTGAACAATGTTGTTTTTCAGCAGTGAGTACTCGGTCACGCTGACAAATGGAGACCTGTGATGAAGGAAGAATAGGTTTATACAGCATTCCAGATCCTAACTCCTGTTTACAGCATAAGCAGATACATACAACATAGAGATCAGTTCTACACCGCAGAGATGTGAAACGCTTGGTCCTGACAACCTCCAGCAGCAAGTTGCACAACTTCTGCAAAATACACCTTTGAACCCAGAAACAATGTAGGCAGGATGGACGTGAACTGGATTTTGGCCAAAACATCAGAAGTTATCAATCTCATGGAAAGTGAAAGTAGGAGCTTCCAAATAATTGTAAATAGACCAGGTTTCCTTTGTACAGCTCATTAAAAAGGCAGTATTTCTAGTATGACATCACTCTTCAGCAGCAGTTAGCACCTTTATTCAGAGAGCAAAGTAATCCTCACTTAGCCACTAGCAGCTTCCTGCACACTTGGATTTTCTTCAGGCTTTCCAAATTCCAGCTGACTGTGACCCCATTTGAATTTATAAGAACTGACAAGGTCACAGCCTGAGAGAATATGACTGCTGGCATCAGGTTAGGAGGATGTCACCAGGATTATACAAATCCTGTAAAGGAGGGCGATTCGCTCTCGCTGTGATTTCCAAGGTGCTGTTTGTACATTCGAGAGCATTCAGAGTCAAGATAAAGCTATCCGTTGCTGCAGCTCCAAAGAAAGAGAAACAAACCATAAGTGCTCTGATGCTATTTATGTTTCTGCAGTCAAAATTCTAACTACATTTATCCAGAGAGATACTTCAAATCAAATCCTCAGATGAAAAAAAAACCCAGTGGTTGATTGTTGAGCATTAGCCAACACCACAGCTGTATCTAACACATCAATCCTACTCCTGGTAAAAACCCTAATGAGAAAAATTAATTTTCAGACCAAGCAAGCACTATACTTTATTTTAGTATTCTTAATTGATTTGCTCAACTCCAGCTTTTTTTTTTTTTTTGTGAGGGACTCTTCAAACGCCACAATCTCTTCTTCCTTACCCTTCTTTCTGAAATTTCTGATGACATGCCCACTTCTGGCAGTGAAACGTCAACTTGAAATAGCACAAAAATATTATTTGCATGCAAAACACTATCAGATAGACTGAAAGAATCTGCAAAAGTAACTAGAGAACACTCGGCCACCCCCTCTTGATGGAAAAGGGTACTACATTTTGCCTCCAATATTTGAGAAACCTGCAAAACACTGTTTAGAGCTGCGATTTTCATATTAGAATAAAGCAGTACAAAAAAAGGAGAAAGAACAAATACAAAACAACCCAAAAGAGTTATCTTCATGCACAAAAAAAAATCAAGGAATAGTAAATTACCTGTCCAGCCAGGCTAGTAAGTTCTTGGCAGCACCAATCAAGTCAACTACAGAGGTAAGAAAATCATTTGGCAGTCGTCTGGAGGCCCTGCCATCATAATGGCCACTCCTCCTTCTACCCGTTATAAAGTTCTGAAGATTTTTGGCTGAGGCACTCAGCTTGTGAGAGAGAGTTCTCAGGTTTTCGGTCTCCAAACCGTAATTCTGAGGGGAAAGAAGAAGATATTGAATGAAGTGAGATAGCACGTTGTCAGCTATGTGAACAAAACTATGAGTTTAAACATTCTGAATGGTATTGGCTGAAAGGATGGGGTAGTTATGGATGCTGGTGTTAGACTAAGCAACGGTTTTTAGAACATGCTGGAGAATTAAAGAGAACCCCCACGTGCTGGGTCTCAGGGTCTTTCCCAGAAGTGAAGATGCCAGTCCCCTGGGTGCTACCTGCTGTAGTTCAGGGCTAACAGGCACTACCTCTGAGAACAGGTCTCTAGCAGCCCCGCTGCACTGGATCTCAGTCACTCAGGTTTGTGTTAGTCCCTCTACTCACTTGTGAGAACCCAGCCTTAGCAGAACACCCCTTTCACTTCACTTCACTTCACTGTGCTTCAGGTATCAAATCCTCCCTGGCCTTGGTGACAGGCTTGTGCAGGAAAATTCCTTCCTGAACCCTGCTATTGTTGGTGAGCAGCTGTCCCGGACGTAACAGAATATGGGAACAGTCAAATCAGGTCAGAGCAAAGACATGGTGCTTCTGTTTCTGACGGCTGCGCAGGGAAGAATCTGAGAAGCGAGCAGGCATGTAGTAACAGCTGTTAGAGGTTCAGAGGCTTCAGCTGGTGATGGGGTATTTGTATTTAACGGTCCTTCCATTGTTCTAATTCGGATGGGTGAAGTTTTCCACCCACAAGTCCCTTTCCCCTTTATCCGCATTCCTTCGTCCTTTAATCACCAAGTCGATTCCCCGCTTAGACCCAGGCAACAAGCACGAGGATATCTCAGCTCACATACATTAAGAAGTCACTCAAATTCACGTAGAAAGTCTCAAGCTGCATGAATTGAACCCAGGCGTCTTGCTGCCACAACAAGACGTAGCATATGAAAGAATTTAATGAGCATTTAAACAAAATCAAATTTCAGAGTGTGAATCAATTGCCCACTATTAATTTCAACGATGTGTATGTTACAGAGGATCAGATCATCAATATCACATTAATTTTTCTTCCTAAACTTCTTCCTAAAAAGACTACTATAACAAACAATACACAATATTGATGGACACTAATATGGATATTTTTACTAGAAATACTAATTTCTAACACCAAAAAGAAATCATTATTGACCAACAACAAACTTATGAAGTGGGATTGTATAGAAGGCAAACAAAACACAGACAAGTGCTTGGTAAGGTTGTTAGGACCAGTTGCAGCTGGTAAACCATGAAGGACCATGCCTTCTCTGCCAGCCACTGTCCCTCTCAAAGCTCCCTCTGAAAAATAAATCCAGCTCCTGCCTCAAGCTGGGAGGGTAACCTACAAGAAATCAAAACACTTTGCTGTCTTAGCTTGCTGCAAAGAACTTAGATACAAAATAATTTCAGATACTAAGGACAGGATTGGTTTAATTGTTCTACACATATCACTCCTCAAGCATCACAATTGGTCAGAGAGGTCTGGAAGTGTCCAGTTCAAGCTTCAACAGTGAAATAAATGAAAGTTACATTGGTTTAGCTACCGATGAGAACAATTCTCTTCACCATTTTTCCAGAGCCAACACTGTACAGTCAGCAACAGCGTTACTAAAGTCAGTCATGCTATTCTGGAAAAGTTCAAAGTTAAAAAGCAAGTTGTATTGGGTATTAGTATACACCTCCTGGCTAATCTTTTACTAAAGCACTGAAGGAATTTCTTTCCCTGCTCTATTTTTCTCTCAACTTCTCCTCACTGGTGAGTAAGTGGACGTACCGGGACAGTTTTAGCAGCCAGCTGGGCAGTGCTTGTGCTCCCCTCAGAAAGAGCTGGATTTCACCCACTCAACACATCACAAGGATGATGAACCAGATCCTCCTGGTTTTATTTCCAACTCCCACCTTGCTTATCCACGTGGAAACAAGTAGAAAATATTTCTGCCTGTAATTCATTATTGGAAACCTGTCAGTTTACTTTTAAGAAAAGCTAAGCAGGAAAGGCAACAGTTTGGCCAGTGAATCTATAAAAGTGAGAAAGTATGCTAGATACTGGCAAGTGTAATCAACTGGAGAGATCTGTGAAAACACAGAGAACTGAACAGAAAATGTGTCCGAGGAGATCACCTAGTGAACAAGTTACTTGTTTTCTCTTGAAGTTTATTATTTACAAGCCAAGGGCAGCCTCAATTAAATGTCAATTTAAAGTTTAAAATATAAAAAAACGTAGATGAAGTATGTCCATAAAGATAATTAGGAGATTAAAGGAATTTTTCCAGCAGAGTAAAAGTGCTGATGCAAGTTAGTGGTTTAGCTGAGACTTAGCGAGACCCAAGAAAGGGGAAAAGATAAAAATATTACAAAGATGACAGTGAATCAATATCTCCACAGAAGACAGAGAAATTGTATCGCTCTAAATTTAAGCTTGCCTCAAATCTCAGATCTTCATTTTAAAATGAAACAACCACAACCGACTACAAACTGGGAGAAAGAGCGGTTAAGAATAATCCTTGAAAGTATCAGCTCCGAGCACCTCATCGTGATTTACCACAGCTCACCCCCCGAAGCCCCACAAGCCCCCCCCCGAGTGTGGCAGCACAGCAGAAAACCATTGGAAGAAGCTCATCAACGAAGGAGATGAGGTATGGAAGAGATTGTTCCAGAGGAGAAAAGAAGCAAACGGGTGGGTACAGACACAGATGTGCACCATATCCATTATGATTCAGTGGATGTGCTTGAAAACACAGAGGGAAGGGTTGTAGCTTATCATAGTGAGTAGGTGGGTTGCCTTTTTCTGCCTACTCGACACTACAAGTAACCAGTTCTCTTCTAATTCCTGTAGGCATCTCATCTGCATGATGCTAACTGGGATGGTCTCAAACCTGCCAGACTAGATCGTTATCACAGCCACCAGAGCAGGGTTTGGTTTTCACAGCCCTACATTCTGCTCTCACTGTGTTAAACGTGCTGCTGTTGTGAGACACACCACAGAAACGATGCTCCTGAGCCTGTAAAATTCTGCCTCCTGGCAGGTGATTTCTTTCTCGCAAAGTAAATCCTAGACATAATTTCTGGTTTAAAAGAAAACAAGAAAAAAAACCCTTTAAAAGGGACAAGAGGGTGCCATTAGCATAGGCAAGATTATTTTTCATGCTAAGAGCAGAAAAAAAACCAGCCAAGCCAAGTTTGCTCCGTTCCCTGGTTTTGTTTCACCACACTTAGGATTGTTGCATCTCATTGCGACCAATTTACTCAACCAGTGGAAACAGACACAGGGGTTTGGAGACTGAACGAAGGGCTGCCAAACACTGTCTGTCTGGAACTACGCAGCCCTGCAGCGTGTCAAATTATCGCAACATCTGGATTGTGAGCTTGCTTAGTGCGCACAGAAAGCAGACGAAAGCTGCCTGTATTTCAGGAAAACGGGCCCGGCAGGTATACTGCAGAAAGGGCAAGGGCTGGGAGAAAGGGCCCAAGTAACAGCGCATCTTGAGCATGGAGAGATGTGACTGGTAAACCTATTAAATGTTTATATAAGCTTCTTCACATGAAAGTACTGTTCAAACAGTAAGAAATCCCATCTCTCCCGTGAGTGTGATACGTGACGGCATTATTACCTTCGCACCAAGAGTTACACAGAGATTACCCGACGTGTTCAGTGACAGACTGATTCGGCAGCACATTTCAGGTTGGAGCTCAGCGATTCCCAATGCCCTGTTCGGTGACAGGAGGTGGCAAGAAGGATTTCAAGAGGCAGAAATTAAACATAAATGTGAGATCAGAGCCAGACAAGCTTATTGTAGAAGATCATCAGCAATAATGCCAAGATGAAGCTGCGCTTAAAGCGACACACGTTAGCAAGAGGTACAAGTGACTCAGGTTTAAGGACAAGTCTGCTTGCTGCCTGTGAATCACAGTTTCCAACTTGAGCAATTTCATTCTCTAATTTTCCCATTTTCAAGCTCTCGCTGAGGATTCCTGCCCCTAGTTCCCCTCTCCTGTTCAGTTTGAGATTCCTGTTTCGGTGCTATTGGTGAGTAGTGCTATTGCAGGGAGGTGAGGGGGGAGGCAGGACAGACGGCCTCCAGGGCTTTTGCAGCTGAGCAGGTTTTTCTGAAGTACGCAGAACCAGGTGGCTGTTGTCAGAAGTGCTAGAATGCAAAGAGAGGTGAGAATATCGGCTCTTTTGCACAACCTGAGACAGATTGGTTTTGTGACCAGTGCAGTGTGGGAGAGATGATGTAAGAGATAAGCTGTTGTATATTCCATATAGTTAAAAACGCATCCTGGAAATGGCAAAAGAGGAAATCTGCCTCCAAACAGATATTCCTTTCTTTTTATGTCAGAAATCCAAAATGCAGAAACAGCTAAATACGCTGTGACAACGAGCCCTCCTGCTGTGTCCACATCACAATTCCAGCTAAAAACTCTGCTTGTTTTGTACATACACTCTGGTTTGAAGTTCTGTTTTTAAAAGGCAGTGGGAAAATGGAATAAATTTTTTATCCATCTGACAATGTAATACCTGTGGTTTTTATATATTGAAAGAACGGGAATGAAGAAGTCTTCAGCCATAGTTTAGGGTGTTTTCATATCTTATCGTGGCTATAATAACATCACAAATTAGTATTTTTTACTAATACAATATTTGTGAAAAGTTTAGCTACTAAGATGAAATAGACCAAATTATCATAGCAAACGTTAAGATTAAAATAACAAGCACAATGGAAATAAAAAAGGTAAGTGCTAATCAATTTTTTGCAAACACTAACACCTGAATACCAAAAGTAGAACAAAAAATAACTGATATATAACAGGAGTTTATTTGTGGAAAATCTCCCCAGCATTATGTGCTTAAAGGTGCTAACAGAATGAAATTGTTGTGACATACAGAGAAAAAAAATGTCTGTGTATTGAAATTTACTTGACACAGGATCTAATTTTAGTTAAATAGTTTATATTGCATAATAATGACTTGAACTTACCTTAAACTACTATAATTAAAAACAAATCTGTTTTTTTCTTGTTGTTATTCAGGTAAGTAGCTGGTGTAATATATGTATAAATACATATAAAGACATGGCTGCATACGCAGCTTTCTCTGTAGGTGACATTCTGAGAATGTCACAATTTTCACTGAACTCTAAGGTTCAGAGAAATAAGAGTGGAGCTGCAGATCTAAAGGAGGAGATGAAAGGAAACAACCCTGACTGAAATTCCAGCATCTCACAGGAAATTCACTAACCACACACCACAACCCAAACATTGGGCTAGGCTCCCATTTCTCTGTTCCATTCATAAACTTCAGGAGTCTCTCAGTCCAGGCTGACTGCAGAGGCCATGGCCGAGGTCTCAGCTCAGGACCATTATCAGCCCCACACAAACACCCTTGTAGCAGCAGGCTGCTCCCCGCTCCTCTCCTGAGCCGCCCTGACAGCAGCACATCCATCTGTCTGTCCATCCCCACGGCACGCTCCAATCCTCCCTTGCTTCCCACTTGCTTTAGGCTGATGTGTTTGAGCTGCCACAAAGATGCTGCCGTGCCTTCTCCCCAAGTCCCAGCACCATTGTCCAGCGAGCACAATTAGGAAATTAATTTAAAAGCTCAGTCTTCAGGCACATCTTCCCCATTACAGACTGGTTTTGGACCCATTCTCAGATTGCACTTGAACTGACTGAGTTGTCGGGGACTTGCAGCACCTGACGCAGCTCTGCGGGGACAGCAGGTCTGGTCCCCCCGCGGTGCCCGCTTGCCCACCCGCCTCCTGCTCCCCAGGGACACGCTCACAGCTCCCGAGCCCACGGCACCAGAGCTCTCCCTGCCTCTCTCCCTGGGGCACAGTTACAGCGTGGGGTCTTAGATGACTAGGAAAGAAAATTCCTCAAAGCAGCTCCAGGCTTTTGGAATGTCCTTTGGGAAAACACGGCACGCCAGATGGGACCCCACAAGGCCCCGCTGACGACATCGCTGTGTGCGGCTCCTGCAAAGGCCACATCTTCACAACGAAAATGACAAAAGAACAAGGAAATGCAGTAGAAACCTTATTTTAAAATACTTCTCTCTGTAAACATTTATCTGATTTCATCAAGTAGGGCTGCTAAAATTCATCTGCAGCTTTTTACCCCACAGCACCCCCAAGTCTTTCTCTGCAGGTCAGATCTCAGTCTGCACTGAGATCTGAGATTGCCCCAAGCCACATGCAGGACCTTGCACTTGGTCAAGCTGAACTTCCTGACGTTCACTGGGGCCCACTTCTTAAGCATATCCAGGTCCCTCTGGATGGCATCTCTTCCATCCAGCATTTCAGCCGCTTCCTAGCAAGGCAGCGCCGTGCTGCGCACCAGGTAACACACCAAACCGTGCCTCTTTTGATAGGAATCAGGACCCTTTTCCCAAATTACCCAAGTCCTGTTTACTAAATAAATTTGCTTTGCTCGGCATTAGGGAAAGGAAAAAATAGAGGACACATCTGGGTATCTGCTACTTAAACTAAAATATTCAATAATTTAGATATTTTTAACAATATACACAATCCTAGTCCCCGTTGTTTCACAAACTACACCTGTATTAGGAGAATCATCCCAGCGCAATGGCTCGGGACCGCAGGTCAGGTAAAACACTGCCCAGATTTGTTTCAGCTTTTTTTTCAAAAGCTCTTGTTCCAAATCAGTAATTAGCAACCCTGCCTAATAAAAACAATCCTTCTCACTGTCTTTGATGACATTTGCCTATCAGTTCATGACAGTCAAACCGCAGTATTATAACCTGGTTTGTGTGCACGGAGCAATGGTAATTCATACAAACAAAATTATGGAATGTATTAAGAACTATGCTAATACTATGCAAATACTCAACCTCGTAATACGAATGATATTATCTGCTACACCCCGATTCTTTCCTGGGTGCAGCTTTCCTCCTCCCCGTGCTCCCTTCCTTTATAATTATCCTACCTNAAAGTCATTATTAAACAGCATTGGTTCCAGTACAGACCCTGGAAGGACAGCACTTGTTACTGGTTTCCATTTGGACTTTGAACCATTGACTGTAACTATCCAGCCAATTCCTTAATCAACTAAGAGTCCATCCATCAAATCCATCCCTCTCTAACCTTAACCGAAGAGCAGTCTTATAGGATGCCTAAAAGCAACTAACAAAATCCATTAGTGACCAGGATACAAGTTCAGGTCTAGAGACCACAACCTAAAGCTTCACCCATTTCCTGAATGGTAGAAATGGGACAGTGATTATAAAGAAACGCAAGTTTTGACAACACTTAATGAAAAGTTAAAGAGAATAAATGAAAAAACAGTGTCAGTTTTCTGGAGGAAACTCGAGGTCAGATGGAGTTCATCCAGCGTCAGGCTTGTCACGGTAGAGTGGCATTTTAATGGGGTGATGATCACAATCCCACGCTCCATGAGCAAAGCAAGGAGGCATCTCAATAAGAGGCAGTTGAACCCAACGCCACCTAATTCTCGGAACATCTTATCACAACCCCCACTCTGCACAGTTTAACTTACCTGTCGGTAGTAACTGGTGGAATTACCGTAGCGGTGTTTCCAGCCGCTTCCTAGCAAGGCAGCGCCGTGCTGCGCACCAGGTAACACACCAAACCGTGCCTCTTTTGATAGGAATCAGGACCCTTTTCCCAAATTACCCAAGTCCTGTTTACTAAATAAATTTGCTTTGCTCGGCATTAGGGAAAGGAAAAAATAGAGGACACATCTGGGTATCTGCTACTTAAACTAAAATATTCAATAATTTAGATATTTTTAACAATATACACAATCCTAGTCCCCGTTGTTTCACAAACTACACCTGTATTAGGAGAATCATCCCAGCGCAATGGCTCGGGACCGCAGGTCAGGTAAAACACTGCCCAGATTTGTTTCAGCTTTTTTTTCAAAAGCTCTTGTTCCAAATCAGTAATTAGCAACCCTGCCTAATAAAAACAATCCTTCTCACTGTCTTTGATGACATTTGCCTATCAGTTCATGACAGTCAAACTGCAGTATTATAACCTGGTTTGTGTGCACGGAGCAATGGTAATTCATACAAACAAAATTATGGAATGTATTAAGAACTATGCTAATACTATGCAAATACTCAACCTCGTAATACGAATGATATTATCTGCTACACCCCGATTCTTTCCTGGGTGCAGCTTTCCTCCTCCCCGTGCTCCCTTCCTTTATAATTATCCTACCTTTCAGAAGCAAATTGTGTCACAATTCTCTCGTCTCTCTAATTCGGAACTTGTCACAGTGCTTCCAAGCACTTCATTTACCTTCCTGTTATCTTGTAAATAGCTACATTAAGGGGATACTGTGCTAAGATTAAATATTTTAACCTTATTTAAAAACTTTACATTTGCATTGTATTCTTTACTTCCAGAAGAAGCGTTCCCACTTCCATTGTAACTTATAGATATTAGTGGGATCACACATCATTAAGATGCCTTGAAAAGTATTTTATTGAAAAAGCCTTGCATTTCTGGTTCCAGATAAGAATTGGAACATGACAGTCTTTCCTTTTAAAAATCAGACTCAAAATGACCACCAGACCAGCCTCTGAAACCGTTTTTTTCAGAATAGAGTATTTGAATAAATTATGTTTAAGTGACAAGAGAGTCACACGACTGGAGACCTGGTAAGAGGATCCGAGTTAGAGAAAATGAGAAGATGAGGTTATATTCCTGCAGATACCTCCTCTGAGGACATGAAAAACATATGGCTAGACTGGACCTGGAAATGACTGTGGATCAAAGGTGATCAAGAGAAGACCACAGACACAGCTACAGATTTGTTGTCCATGGATCTCAGAAGGGTCACTAATTACTACAAGATTTACGCTCCACAGGCCAGGCTAAAACTGCACAGTGCCCCAGTTTGTTATGAAATGGTTGAGATGATCGAGAACTGAGGTTCTTATCTCCTGCCTAAATATTTTTAAAATAGATTTTACGTTGCAGCTCTTGCTACAGATCTCTGAACAAACTGCATAAAGCCGTCTTGGTCTGCTTAATCCTAATGAAGTCAATGTGATTTAAACTGTGTCATATCCAACTACTCTACTATGGTAAGCTTGAATAAGGAGAACATCTTAATGTTTCTGTTTGTGTACGTATACTTGTCTACCTATGGGGAGAGAGAGACAATATATTACTGTGCTACGAGTATCTAAACCACAAAAAGCTCGGAGAAAATTAAATTCATTACATAGGGCACAGGCATTTAGAAATGTCCTACAACATTAAACCATCTGAATACACAAGTACCTCTGTCAAGCCAATCGAAGTGAGATGTGGGCATTTTCTTCAAATGCATCCTACAATGCCACCTGAAAATACTATGCGGTGACGTAGGCTGGTCAGCCCATCATCACGTCAATGCTCGTTTGGGTTAAGATCTGGAAAAATGTGAAATCTGCTCTTCAGTTATTGCCATAATAATCTCAAGTGTAGAAATGCCTCCATCACAACATCTGGTCCCAGGTGACTTCGGCCACTGGTATGAGAGATTTGCAACACACAGAAGGTTCACTTTGTAATGCACCAAAATGTATTTTTAAGGATGGTGCCACTCTGAGGCTGCTGGCCATGTGCAAGGAGTACAGGAGTACCTTCATGTATCACTGCCTATAGACTTTGTCCTTTTTTCTTCCCTTTATTTTCTCTACCCCTTGAATAGATTTTATTTATTTACTTTTATTATCTAAAACCTCCTTATATTTCTCAGTTTTAGATTACTCAGCAAGTACTTGAATTTTTTGTTTTTAAATAGTCTAGATATCTATATCTTACTATGTATCATATATAGTCCTGTTTACTAAGTAACTACTGAATACTGTAACCTAGAGCAGAGGTGTGCAGTGGGAACCATAGAACGATAGTAGAAAAGAATGAGGTTTGAAGATTTTATGAAACAATGGGCAGTCAAAATTTTGTATTTTCTAGATCAAAATATATGCTTTCACCACTTCAGCAGCAGCCCTCAGAGCTGTTCGTGACCGTGCTCCCACTGCACTCCTAATTCACATTTTCTGCTCAACTCTATCTTCACAAAGAGTTTACATCGAAACTCCCTGCAAGTGAATTTGCATTTAAAAAAAAAAAAATCACTGTTTCAAAATGCATTTAATGTTTTCTCACTTTTTGAGCAAAACCTTAATATTACAGCAGCGTGAAATAATGAAACCTTCTCATAAAGAGACTAGCGTCTGACAGTGGGTGTATTGCCCCACCCATACATCCTTGTTCTCTGCCAAGCTGACATCTGTGCACATTTAACAGCTTCAATGTCAACGCCCAGAAAAAACACCAGTAGCAAAATGCAGCTGCGGCACTTTTCATTTCTGATACACACAAAGGGAAGACCCGAGAGGATGAAGGGAGCTAGTCCATTTTGTGGCTTCCTTTCACATCACCAGAGAAATGGTTTCCGATTCCTTTACCTCAGTGTTAAGTAAAGACTGACCTGCACATGGCTTCAATAAAGAAACGTCTGTAAGGCAGACATCTCGGACAGCTTGACCTCTTCCATATGCGTACGGAAACCGGCTATGCGGGACACGCTGATTGAGGATACCGTGACAAATAAGTAAGACCTAAGGAAGACCTAGTAGATAATCACCTCCAAAATAATATTAGACCACAATTGGCTAACTTTTAAAAATTATTACCAAATATTGCCTGCACTAGTGGTTACCACCCCTGCAGGTGGTGTTTCCCAGTGCCGCATGCTACTGCCGATACGTTATGCCCTTCTTAGAAAGACAGAAATTACACCCAAATTCTTCTTTAAAGTTCCTGTTGCCAATCCAGGGAACTCCACTGGCTTTATTCCAAGCACAAAGACTCTCAAGCCTTTACTACAGCTCTCCAGTACTCTCTGATCTTTATTCGTGTGCTGTATCCTTCTCAGCATTATCTAACAATATCTAACATGTGTAGTATGCTATTCAATAACCACAAACCTTCATTATTTGTTACTAAAACCTTGTGACCAATTCAACTTTGCTATTTATTTCATAGTACCAGTTTTGTGTAAGAACCAACCGTCCAATCGCAGGAAGTGTCATTCCTTCAATTTTTTTACTTACCTCTTAAAACGCTTTGTAAGACAAAAATGCAAGATTACAGAGGATAAGAGATTCAGCACAAAACCAGAATTTTAAACAGTGGGAATTATTCGAAGGTCAGAGAATAAATGATAGTCTTGTCTTTTGGCAATGGAATTTAGGCGCTGGCCATTTCACTCAGGTCAGACATCTACCTGAGGCTCTTGCAGGATTGGCAGCTCCGTGTAAAAATTATATCAACTCAGGACAGATATCTCGCATATGTTCACAACAATCCAGAGAGAAGCATATAAAAATTAAATTAGTAACAAGACTCTTTTGAATGGGCATTAATGAGGATATGAAAAAAGTTCATTTACCTATTTCTATCCTGAATTTGCTGAAGGTTGCTCAAGCAACTCCCAGTCAACAACTACATGAATATGCATGTGCATACTTATGTCTGCATGCATATGAATTTATCTTTAACAATAACTGATCACATGTAATTACTCAGGAATCCAGGCAGCTCGTAGCAATTGATACTGTAGCACAGAGCGGTATGAAAAATAACTTACTGGGAATTTATGAAATAAATTGCTCCTTGCAAACGAGAAAAGCCACGTTTCATAGGGAAAAATGTCATCATTCTTCACTGACACTGACGTACTCCCTGTATTTCCTTCACATGGAGAATCTCTGTGGTACAGTCCTTGCTACCAGTGCAAAAATAACACATATTGCATCACTCAGCACAGATCTCAAACCAGGATCTTAAAGCAAATAAGGAACTCTTGCCTTCTGCAAGAGACAGATCTTGCAAATGAAACACATAAGCAATAAATAAAATGTAATCCATTAAAAGGCTGGGAGTCGCCAAGCTATCTCACGTGGGCCATTACAGAGGCAGCAATGTCTTCGATGTTTAAGACTTTGAAGACCTGAACAAACCACAATATTTTCTGTATATCTCTGAATTTTTGAGTTTTTAAAGAAATCCAAATATTATATTGGTGGAACAATACTTATTACAGTTAATGGAGAAAAATTCATCTCTTCCTTTTTGTTCCAAAAGTAGAATCCCATACCCTCTTTAATGTACCCTCCCTCTGCTGTTTAATGTAATTACCCAGGTCTGGATCCATAGTCCATTAGCTGGACTCAGTTGAACTGTCTCTCACCGCCAGCATTATCCCGGGGCCGAGGTTTCCAGTGCTGGCACACCGCAAGCACGACCTACCAGCAAACCAGTGCCAGGTACAGGTCTCACACGTCTGCTCTAAAGCGGCAGCGTAGGGGTGACGAATAGCTTGGTGAGCAGCGGTACTGAAGAGGCCTGACTGTCGGTGGTCTGTGCCCGGTTCGTTCCCACAGCCTCTCCACGCGATCCCCGCACTGCCCTGCCTACCAACAGGGGAGTCGGGGAGAGGCCACAGCCCTGTCCTCAGCCATATGGCTGATGCTTCTCCCCAAGGACCAAGAGCGTTTTCTCCCAGAAAGTCACCGGTTTAGGATACCCCCCTCCGGCGCCTTGCTGACTACCCCAGGAATCCTTGCGGACTTACTGCTCTGCTGAGTTTGGCTAAAAACTTTCCAAACTTGTTAAGGTTGGCGGCAGGATGAACTGGTGCCGACACAGGCAGCGCAGCCACAAAATGCTCCTCTGCTTTGAGGATCACTCTCACTCGGCTGTTTCTCACACCCAAACACATATGGGAATCCAAGCCGCTTTGGTAAAGAATTTTACTAAAGCTTGCTAGGTCCAAGTTATCAATTTCAGCTGGCTAATGGCTTCAAATTATATGTATTAAAGTGCTTAGTGCAATAGTGTGCAATTAAGCGTTGTTATGTAGCAATACCCCAAAACATATGCTACTTTGACAGAAGGCATGAAAGCCCTCCGTGCTGCGAGTCAGGATTTTTGAAAAACAATATATATCCTTCTGTATACCCAGCTTGAACTGTTCTTTGTGTTTCCTGTAAAGCACCAGAACAGAAGAGACACCACAGAGCACTCCAGAATTTAGAACTTAAAATGACCATGTTTAACAGTTGTTCACAAGGATGGTGTTTTAACGGCATTTTTACGAAATCACTGCATACTTTGCATGATCTGCATTTTTATGCTTCACTGAACGGAGCACTAACTTTTCAAAATCTCATGATGAGAACAGGCCAACAATTTCCAGCCATGTTTATTGTGTCCATGGCTAGATGTCAGCAGTAAGAATTATTTAATATGAAGCACGTATCTGGAAGGGTCTAATAAGGACCAAGACAAGAGCAGGCAGAACCGAAGAGTTACCAGTATTGAAGCAGCACTTTTTTGCCACTGCTGATTTTCCCTTCTGTCTATGAAGAATTCAAACATGAAGGAAAAAGACCACCAAAGCCACTGACATGAGACTTGTTTTTACAAGTCAGTGCCCACACGGACGTCTGAGCACAGTAAACTAACGTGGATTTGCATCAACAACCAGTAATTCTGTTCTATGTCAGCCAATAAAGAGCAGAAGAACAATGACTCTTCACTGCCAGAGCTGCACTAGATTCGACCACAAAAGAGTTTTACTGCCTTCAAAATTTCACGCATCTACCAAAAATTAAAAACCAAAACAGAAACAGAACAACCTTAAGTGTACTCCACAGCCGAATCTCAGCGCGTGTCTGACTAGGTTTACCAATTTGCCCAGTGTTTCTGCACTGCCCGAAATCAGTGCCCTTTCCACAGCTCTCCAAAGCAAGCGCTCTTGGCCAGGGTTCAGTGATCTAAGGCACTTCTCACAAGTTTCACGCTACTCAATTTTGCTGTTTACATTTACAGGAATCCGGACGTTTTGCCTATAGAGCTCTAAAAAACACCAAATCAACGATCCCTTGTACACCAAAGCATGACACAGTTGCTTAGTGTTAAGCACCACAGAATGTAATACCATTGCCTGAAAAACACATTTACTGGAGAAATCATGTAGTGTAGCCGATATTATACTACACAAAAGCTACTCTTAATATAAGAGGCTGTGACAGCTGACCATTTGTACCTGTGGTTTTGCAGGACAGCATTGCTACTAGTGTTGTAACATAAGAACTGTCATTACGAGACCTGAGTGACCCCAAAAGTTGAACCTGATTGCACCAGTTCCCACACTACAACTTGGAGCTTCATCCCTTGAAGCTGGTCACCACTTGGCTCTTCTTCCTGTACTTAATCTTGCAAAAATGTAAATGCCCTCTTTCCTCAAGGCCCTGTGAAAACAAACGCATTCTCAACTCAAAGTGCCCTCCACATGTCAGCCAGAGACTGAAAAAGAAAAAAGTGAAGCACTGTTTTATCTCATAGACATCAGTGTGTTGATGAGAATCTCTCACACGATTTCTTTTTGTGGAAAGCTTTAATCACATACACCCTAATGTTTGCAAAAGCAATGCAGAAATCCAGCAATACATTTTCTTGTGAGGTAAGAAATGGCACAGGACAAATATTGCAAGCATCTTCTTTCTGATTCCTTCAGTGTAGAAAGAAAAAGAAACTAAAATGTGAGTCGTCTGCTGCACAATTTATTCCTGTGTCACTAGCAGGCTATTCCATACACTTGGAATACACATGGAAATTCCAGGGAAAGTAATAATTTATATAAATTAACGGGGTACATCTGTTCTAATCAGTCCACGAAGGCTAGGTAGGTATCCTTGGGAGACCACAGGGTATCTCCACGTTGCTGCAGACAAATCAAGCATCCGAGTCTTGGCTGGTCTGCAGCTGGGGACACAAGAGAGCTCTCAGAGAACAATTCAGAACGTTGGAGCACGGCAGCAGGGAAACAGAGTCAAAAACCAAAAGCTGTCCTTCCTGCTTCTCACCGTTCACTGGTTCTGGCAAAGCAGGCTGCTTTGCAGTGAAGGTCGCCTTCAGAACCACAGAGAAATCACAGCAAAAGGAGCAATAAACCCTTCACAGTGGAACATACACTGCTACGGCAGCTGGTTTTGACAGCAGCAGCCGGAGTGGAACAGAGTGTTACTGTACGGGCTCCTCTCCTGTCGCTGTGCAGGGAACACATCCATCCCTTCAACCCCAGCAGTAATTGTGATCACTATCATCGGCCTGGAAGAAATCCAACATCCAGAAGCCTGAAAACACAAAAACATTGTCTCCCACATCTCACCCTCAAAAGAAATCGAAACTATGTCAGAAAGGAGAGTACCATTGACACCCCCTGCACGAGGGGCAGAAGAACACACACAAATTATCCTGTGTGCCAACACTGTTTGGATTGCATTGCAGCCAGAGTTTCCCCCTGCCCTGCTCGCGGCATCGCACACGTGTGGTCGTTCAGCACCATATCATTAGCCTTCCTATTCATTTGCATAAATTTCTGCTACTGCACCGGCCTAACAAGTAGCAATACGATTTAATTGTCCATATTATGGTGTGTCGTTCTCTACCAGTGAGCGGTAGTAACATTAGAAGGTATAAAACATTCATTGACAGAATACCTCTGAGTTGACCCGGACATAAAATACAGGAATGGATTACTATAACTAGATTATCTTATAAATTTATAAATGGAAACAAGTACATTTATTTGTTCAGAAGCGGGCAGTAGCTCTGTAGTAGCCTGTTCACCAGTGTAGCCTGCAATGGATGAGGATCTTCATTCCCACTGGCACTTAAACGGATGCATTTTCAGAAGAAAATTACAAGCTTTGGAACAGATTTAACACTTGGAATAGAACATGTTTCTCCCTATTTTGTGAAAGAATTAGTGTGACAAGAGAAATCTTTCAGCTATGTCAAAAGACAGGAAAACAAAAGTCTATTTCCTCTCATTACTCTGTGAACATTGCCTTGCTCTACAGGCAACTGATGGACATAAATGCAAGGAATTGAAATAGGAACCAACGCAGCAAATTGGTATTTTTCCTGATTTTTTTTTTTTTAACTTAAACCCAGCGTTAAGTTGGAAGAATACAGAAATACTTGTAGCCTGAAGTTTGATAACCTGATACCACAAAGATTGGGTGCGTTACTCGTGGAAAAGAATTAGATGTGGTCTGCTGGAATCCACCCGACTCGCTGCTCTCTCCCCTTTGGACTGTGGGCAGGTACGTGACCTTTGAGTTAAATGCAGCCAGCCCCTGTTCTAGTTCCACTATCTCCACACCCTCTCACCACCACAGACCACACACGTATTGGAATACTGGGATAGGGCCATTTCCAGTCTGTGTGTGGCTGCACAACACACAGACATCCCATAACCAGAGGGTTCTGTGACCCTGACGGCCAAGGCACAGTTGCTGTACAAGAATGATACATTCATACAGGATAAAGTCTTCAAAAGAGCTCAAGCCTCAGTTTCTAGTGCAACGTAACACACAAAACACCAATTCACAAGTCATTTGAATTCTAAATTCCCTTTCAACCCATCCTGTGCTTGGGTACCTCACAAAATTTTACTTACTAAGCTTTTATACTACAATCGGTGGCACTGCCACAAATATTCTGTGCAAACAACAGTCTTGGAAACCACACCCTGCGATGGAAGAATTGCTGTAGAGGTGGAGCTCCTTGAAGAGAAAACCAAGAAGACATGAAAAAACCCTCTACCTTGCATCTACTTAACTGACACAGCTGCCCTCACATTGGCAAGGGAACTCTGGGTGATTTCACAGAGAATCTACACAAATAACCCATCCTTACATCCAGGAAGCTCCTTTTTCAGGATACCGGCTCAGCAAGACCTTGGATTCCTTACTTCCTCCTAGTGAGGCAAAACTGTTACGTACGCACACGTGTAAAGTACCTGGGAGCAAAAATACTTCCAGACTGTTGTGAATTTTTTGTACAAAACTTATCTTCCTTCAACGTTCCGATCCTAAAAGGTTTTTTAAAATGCATAGATTGGCAACACTTTAAAATAAGAAAAACCAGACAATTCTTAAAATGGTTTATTTTCCCCAATTTCATGATTTGAAAGGCTATGAAAGAGCTAATTAGACTAAGCAAAAGATGAGAGATCCTTTCTAATGTGTGGCATAATTAACTAACCCGTTCAATAGTATTAATTCGGTGGTTTGGCACAGCATAATAAATAGCACTGGACTGCCAAAAGTTGAACTTCTTTTCCAACTGAGATTAATAAAGCTCTCTGGATGCATGTATGTTTGTGTAGACCAAAATAACGTATGTGCCAGGTTCCTCATTATCCTGAGGAGATGGAAGATCTATTCATCTCTCACGAAGGGAGATGAAATCCCATTGCAAAGAAAGAAGATTTATTTCCACCTATTTAAGCATCAATATACAGAATATAATAAAAATTTCAGCCTAGAATAATTACCTCTGAATGATCTTTGGAAAATAGGGGGGGAATAGGTATCTGACATATCAAATGGCTTATTAAAAATGAAACTTGATTACGTATCAGCTAATGTAAGAGAAAATAATGCCCAAGATACTCACAGGATCAAATCAAGAGGTGTACCAGCAGAATGAGAGATGAAAGGGATGTCAGGAGGGATCCTTGCAGGTATAGCCATTAACAAGTAGTATTAATTTAAGCAAAACTTGGAAAATGGTAGTTCAGAAACAACTTTATCAATAGATACAGAGATATCTAGGAGCGACTGGCTGCTTCATCTCCAGCATGGCACGCTTCAAAAGAAAGGATTGCAAACTGCTTTCCATCTGACCCACAAAATACTTCTGTTAGAGACGTCTGATAAAGAAATCTGTTAGAAAAATGTTTCATAGCTATGTCCCGTACACTGTTTAAAAAGTAGCAGTAAAACCAGAAGCAAGTTAAACTCACGCCGGTTGTTATAGACATGTCACCCCACAGGTGACTTTACTTTTCCTTCTAGCGGAAAAACGATCATGCTTGGACTGCGGAGATCATGCCCTAACTGTGGAGAGAGACGTTTTCTAATCTTTATTTCTCCTTGAATGCTATCACAGCACAGCGCCTAATTTCACCAGCTGAATGCCTGTGAATTAACAGTACTTTTAATTACTTTAGATACAATCTATATTTCAGCATGCTTTTCATTTTACATTCATTTTTCTTCCATTCATTATCAAAGTCTTTCTTCCCACTAGACTGTTTATATTTTAATTTGTGCAGGCTTTAACAATATACCGACTCCAATACTGTCCTAATTAAATTAAATTTCCTTGCATAGATTTGAACAGCAACCCATGGTGACCTCAAAAGTCCTCCGTTTTCTTCTTTCCAATATATTTTACCGTCTATCAAAGACTTCTTTTCCCCAGGCTCTACTACTTCTTCAGAGTCAACCTTTCTGCAACGAGTTCTCCAATACATACCAGATTAGTATTTCAGCTTTAATAAAAGTACAATCCAAATCCTAAGTGGCCTGCTCTTTTTAGTCCAGAGATGCTATTTAGGTCACTTCAGATAAATAAATTGCAGAGCAGCTTCCGACCTCATGAGTAAGAAAGGACTTTGATGTTTAAGGGCAGATTTTTTCCCCACAGTCATCATTCCCAATTTTCTTCTTGATTAAAACAATACTCAAAAATGTCTTTCTAGAATGGTCAAAGAACCAAAGCTGAAAGCACGGCTCACCTATGGCTTCTCTCGCGGCACAGAAAGTCCATCCCAAGAAAGTGCCAGTCCTTTCTCTCCACAGTGAAACATCCTTTCACCTTTTTAACTTCAGTTTTACCCTTTCAAGAATGAGATTATTCCAACATTTTAAATTATTTAATTAAGGTAAAATACATGTACTTCTGTATCACCATATTGTCACGTGTTATGCACGGGTGTATCAAACACTTGTATTTGTCCCTCCTTGCATCTCCTCCTTCCCTACCTCAGGCGGTCTTCTTCCCTTGCAGAAGCTTTTCTAGGAAGATTCTCCTATGCAATTCCTAGGTAAAGAAAGCTCTGAATTCAATTTCTTTCAAAAGAAAAATGATCTGTGATTTCACATCTTAGTAATATCTCTTCTGATTTTATTCAGAAATAGTGTGATGCTTTGAATCAATTAACACAGACAAATACGCTTATTTGTGACAGGCAGATATAAAATCATGTCCAGGGAAGATGTGTAATATCAAACCTTCCCTGCCTTTAATTACTTGCATTTCAGAGTCCAGCTAATAGGTGGTTTAGGACAGGGAGGAAAAAACTCAGGAGGTGCCTTCTCTATTTTTAGTTTTCTCTTGCCCTTAGGACCCCCATTACGGGCCAGCATTTAGTTTAGTATCTGCCATGTAATGGTTTGCATCGCTGGGATAGAAGCGGAGGAATTGCTCTTTGATGTGGACCCCCAACAGCTACTCCCCACCCCCCCAAAAGCCAGCGGGCTGATGGCCAGGCCCTAGGGAAGCACATATGGAAAATATGGCATCACAACGTGCACTTGCAGCGTGCTCCAAGAGCTCGAGCTAATGGTCACATTGCTCTTGGTTTCCTGAAGCAACAGAGCTGTTCTGCAGCTGAACTCAGGACCAACGTGTGGCTCAATTCCTGATGCATCGCTGAGCCTAAGCTTACCGGAGAGATTTCTACAGTACATTGGAGATGCTTCCGTTTAACGCGTTACACAACCCATCTAGCTAGGACGGAGTGGAACATCCTGCTAAAACTGCCTGCGAGAAATAGGTCATGGAGCTTGGGCGCTGCCAATTGCCAAACAGAAATCAATTAAGAAATCCATGTACAGGAAAAAAATAAATTAAAAAAATCAATGCTCATTGACACGGCCCAGTGAAGGGATGATAGGCCGAGTGCACAGGAGTAGTGACATATTGACAGAGAGAGGAACGCAGGTGTCCGGGGCCCAGGCGGGATGAAAAGCCAGCGTGCATAGCGTGGGAACACGTGCCACGCTGAGCAGGGCAAACGGAGGGACACAGGGAGAGAACAAACCATCGCTCCTGCTGTTACCATCCCTCCACACGTGGAATTTTAGACCAGATTGTCTGAATTGATGCTTCCCATCTTTTTTTTTCCTGACGACCTTTGCAATATCTTTTTCAAAGTGCGTATATAGGCATGAATCTACAGAAGTACCCACCCGTACTGTGTGCTCCCCACCCATAAACACAGCCACACGATGCTCTAATGCACTGAGAGCTTCCTGACTTATAATGGAACTCAGGAGATCAGGGGTAAAATGGCATGCTCTGTAAGACATCCCGATTAAAATAATTACTTGTATGTTAGCTCTTATTTAGTGGCATAAGAAAAACGGTGAGACCTATCCCTCCCCCCTTTTTAAAATTTCTTTTTAAAATAAGGTATTTGCTCTGGTTTTTAAGACTGCCTGGTCTAAGAATCCATTGTAATGGTGAACTGCAAGTCAGTTTTCACAAATCACTTAACCGGACTGTAGTGCAATAATCGATTGTTTCAAGATTTAGCACAGAATAAGAATACAACTGTAATATTTCAGTGGTGTATTAATAAAGGCAGCATCAAATCACCTACCATTACCACTACTCTCATTATTTAGAAGAATTAAGATAGATCCTTAATAATGCTCTTTGGCTACATAGATTAGAATTCTTATAAATTACAGATTAAAAATAGATACTATACTTAGTCTTGTAAAACTTTTACTCGTGATCCTGGCTCAGTCAGTAGGAAGCTACAAGAACTGAAGGCTGTGTTGTGCACAGCAGCAAGGCAGAAATGTCAGAAGCAAGAGAATGCCCCCAAGAGCAGAGCCGCAGGCAGCAGACTCACTCAGCAGAAAGCACACGGAATGGTCAGGAAGATAAAAATTTAGAAGCACAAAAAAACCCCCTCAGGCATTGTAGAGACAGAGTGAGAAGGGAAGGGTAAGGGCTTAAAGGCAGGAGGCTAAATAAATGATACCAGGAGCTGGAAAATCCCCATCTTGCTTTAAAAGGAAAAAATAAGGTCGTGAGACGGCACAGTAAGAGAGGAGCTGCACTATTGACCAGCAGCAGGACCAGCGTTTAAGAGGTACAGTCTCTTTGTGCAAAAAAGAAAAATAAAATAAAGAACCCAGCAAGGGTCCTCCTAATGGGCACACTCGACTGAAGGGCGTTCTTTTTCCAGAGGAAACTTCTCAGGTCTGCTATTTCTGACTCGTGTCAGGGCGCAGCACCGCGCTGCTCTTTCGACGACATCACGTAACTTTGGGGGTAATTAGGTTCCTTTAGAAGGCAAATAACATTTCAGACAGAAAAAAAAAAAGCTAGAGTTGGATTTTAAATCTTTCCAAACCACGACAGTTCGTTGGATTATGCAGGTTACAGGTGTGGCAAGGCCAAAAGCATTTCTCTGATTTGACATATACGTTGTTTGGTCTGTAAGGGCAGAGCTCACGCTCCGTGCAGTGTATTTGTCATTAGAAGTACCTGCAAGAAGTGTGTGCGTAATAAACCTACTTGGTACTGCCTTTCTCTTGCATCAAGCGCATTTTCCTGCTTGCTTTCTATTTTACTGCTAAGTGCCAGTTTTCCTGCTGGAGATACTTCACCTTATCAAAATCCCACAGGACACGCAAGAGCAGAACTCCTGATAAAGCAGTAAAATACTGGGACTGTCAGTTGTAGTTTACCTATGAAATTTTACTGTTTTATTCTGTTGTATTTGCAATAGCCTTTTCCCTGTTCACCAGCACAAACATTTTTTTTTTCTTTACGATTAAATAATTACATTGTATTTTATTAGCTGGTCAGAATTAAATAACTGAAGAAAAAATGGATTTTCTGTTATTAAATACTTTGTCGAGAGGCTAACAGAATTAATAACGTTATTTAAAAAGTACAGTGTTCTTCCAAATTTAGAAGCTTGCAGATTGCTAAAGAAAAAATAGAATAAAATCAACTTTAAACTGTCACACGTGTCTGTACTGTAGATAAAGTCAATTTTATCATTCCAGTCTTATCTTAAAGCTCACTTTAAACAGTCTTCCAGCCTAATTAGCATTACCTTCTGGCTCCTCAGTACCATCCTTTTGAATATTGGCATGGTTAAAACACTCAGGTCTACTTGGTTTATTACAGTGTGGCAAATGTGAAATATGAGGGCATATGGCTGATAATTACAGAACCATATGGATGCCAGTGGTGATAGTCAACAATATTTGAATACAAGACCAAGGATGTTCGGGGAAGAGCAATAAATACCATCATGCAGAATCATACCACGGATATATCTGGTTTCTTTACAGGTGGAAGAAGCCTGTTGTTCAATGAAGCAAAGCCTGTACAAGCACGGAGCTGGAAAGTGCACCCTACGTTAGTTTTGGTTTGGAAATTGCTAAACCCAGATTACTGAGATGAGCGATGCAAGAAATCCCTTACCAGCGCACACAGCAGGTCAACTGCTTCCAGAATCAGCTCCTGGTGGCCGATGCGAGTGACTCCCAGTTCCTCAAGCTCTTGGTGGGTGATGTGGAGCAGCTGTTCCCCGTTGATCTTTTCTCTTTCAAAATTTTTGATGTATTGCTGGAGGCAATCATCAAGGCCTATTTAAAAAAAACCCAACAACGCACATTCAGAGAACGCAGGCAAGCAACTGCAATTCTGTAATTCACAAATAGAGAAAGTTATTGGGAATGCAAGTAAAATTCCTTCTTTCAACCTATTATGGAAAATGTGCAAAAAATATGATTTAACTTATATAATATAGTGCGTACTACTAAAGAGAAAAAATTATATTACTGGCATTATTTTCAACATTCTTAAACATTTTAATATTAATTTTAAACCTTCACAGTACTGATTAGGGAGACAGAGGGAAGGGGAAGAACAGGGAGTGACACTAGATAAACCCTTTTTCTTATGACATCATGAAGACCTAAATATAAGTTTAGCTTATGTTTAGGAGCATATTCTTCTTGCAAGTCCTCTTGTAGGACTCTTCAGAGTGTTGTGCCGTGGCCGTCACTGCTCAGTGGGTTTCAGGCTCAGGAACCATCTACATTAACTTGGCTACACCCACTGCCAAGTTTGAGGGGTTTTTTTTCTAAGTACTCAACTCGCTGAAACTCAATAACACACAAATGGTTGCTACAAAACCTCCAAGTAGCAACATGGTTTGCACATGCACAAAGACTTACTCCACTTCGCCCTGAAGCTGGATAAGGTAAGAAAAAGATTTGGTAGCTGCCCCAGCATTCTATTTCTCAGATCAGTGAAGGGACTGATGAACAGCATAAGCTGAAATATTTTTAATTCCACCAAGTTTATTTCAGGGTTACACATGCTTAAGTTTCCAGCTAGAACAGTTAATTGAACACTAGATTCTTCACTATATGAGGTTATGCAGAGTCACCCCAAAGACTCTGTCTAGAATTGTACTGGTTTCGATGGAAAACTGATATGCACAGGATTTGCTGGGGACTACAAAAATTCAGCTTCAATAATTTCATCTACTAAGTCGAACACTTGGGTTCTCAATCATTTGTCCTACAGTGCAGCAAGAAAACCCAAGATCCATAATAAGTGTAGATATCTAGAAGGCACAAAAATAACCAACTTGGGCATTTAAGGAAGACAGAGCTTTACAAGATCATAATTTCCATGTGCAACCTCCTATTAAATACACATTAAGCTACCGGTATGGTTAAATCAAGTTACAGGAGGACTTGGTCAGAATAACTAAAGCACCTGCTGGGGTAGTGATGGCTTGTGGAAAGCAAAGTCAGAAAAGGATATTTGAAACTAGCCCGTGGACAAAAATAGTTGATATAATCCATATTTTCTGTTGTTGAGGTTTTTAAACTGTGTCTGAGAAAGAGATATCTGACACCTTATATGCTGAATATTACCCCATGAATTTAGCCAACAAGTAGGAGGCAGTTTGGGTGGGGGGGGTTGCTTGGGGTTTTTTTGGTCTGTTTTGGGTTTGGTTTTTTTTTAAACTGAAATCAGCGTGTGTTTGTAACTGCTACATAAACCTCTTCCCTCTTCTGGACAGTCTGCAAACAGGAGAGCAGCTGTCTGCATCTCTTCATGTTTTAATGATTTAATGAGCACTTTTTATGTAATATATTTCAGTTTGGATTGGTTAAAAACTGGTCAGTGCCAGTTCTGCATTCGTTATATAAAAGTTGAAATTCAGAGCCTTTACAAGTGTCTGTTCCTTGCTTGCTCAAGAACAATTCTTAGAAACAATTTCAGAGCAAGTTCCAAACCCCATGTGTTCCAAATGTGCCTTTGGTAAATATTTGCCTAAAGCTCATCAGAAAATCCACTGAAACTGATACCAGAAATTATTTTGAACAAAAGTGAAGCAAATTAATTAAAAACTTCAGTATCTAGTGGCCAAAAAAATATCTGTAGTATTCAGAAAGCTTTAGAAAATACAAAATGAACGTGCCAGCCAATGGAAACTGTGTAGCCAGATGTATTCAATCTGCCTTTGCACCAGAGAACGTACAACAGAAGAGCCAAATATGAAATTTGTATTATTCATTCTGCTCTGTAATAGCTCCCCGGGGCATCTTTAGGAGGCGTTTACTGCACGGTGCAAGCAGTATGGCAGTGGACACCAGAGCCCAGAAATACATCACTGAAGGACCAGGCTGTCTCATCGCATGACAGCATCTCATAAATACACACACACACACAAGAAGAAATAGTTGTCTGCTGCTCTCTGCTTCTCTGTCCATCTAGGAGCGGGGTATTGTATTCCATCGTTTCTCTTCTTGCAGTGGAAAATGCTGGTTTTGGTAAACGTGAGGTGTAACAAAGCAAGAATTTAGCTATCGGTAGATTCTCTCTTTATTATCATGGCTATAATTGGTTTTAGCATGAAAATATCAAAGATGCAATTAGAAAGAGTATCGAGTGAGGTTGTTTTGACTCACCAAAGCCAAATGGAATATTTATTTCCTCAAGCCACTTAGGCCTCATTAGCGCTCTTTATGCAATTTTCTCAATGTAATTTGTTTACCGAATTAGTTAAGATCATAACTACAAAGTAAGGGACATTAACTCTGTTTTATATGTGAGTAAATAAAATTAATCCACTATTCCCAAGTTACACAGTGTCAGAGTTAGGCAAGAAGCAGAGGCCTGCAGTTGTCTCTGCCCTTCCTTACTTTTTTTGGGTACAGTTTGTAACTAACCCATATATCCTGCATAGTGCAATAAATTAATCCAAGGAAAAGGCTTTAAACACGTCTACCTTAAAGCTGAGACTCAACATCCATGATGACAAATATGTTACATTGTCTCTCTTCATTTTCAAGCAAAAGAAACCTTATTCCAACTACACGGACTAGGAAAACTATCTCTGTGTCCAAAGAGGAAAAACAACCGTCTCTGATACGTTTACTGCAAACTATGATTCGGCAAATAAGGCACGTAGTCCTTTGCTTAATTGAAGGAAACATGAAAAAGAAAGGAGGAAAAAATGTAGGGAGAAAAGGCAGGAAGAGAGAGGCCAGTTAGCCTCTAAAATGCTTATTTTCTGAACAGCCTAATTAAGAAAAAAGTGATCATTAAAACAACAAAGAAAAGCAACATGTTATAAAAAATGCTCTGTAGAGCTGGCTAAAACCAGATGTAACTCTTCACTCAGAGCCAACACAACCTAAGAGATACTACAGTTTGTGGGCAATAAGAGCCACCAAGATTAACACGGATCTTTCCATTGGTGTCAACAAGCAGCAGGTTTGTTTGATGTGAACAGCACCAACGTCGTTGCCAGGTTATGTAAAGATCTGTTCCTTCTCTCTGCCATTAGACAGGGATGATGACAGCATGTGCTGGAAAACTCCACGGAGGAAAAGCACAGGCTGTTGCCCTCTGTGCAGAAAGCCAAATTATGAGGACAGAGCAGCTCTCACAGGGGGAATGCGGTGACTAACTTTGGATGGTGATGGAAGCGTGATCCATCACCAAAGAAAAGTAATTTAAGTTAAAAAGTCCATCACTCCCAGCTTTTCATAAGCCTCTCCATAAATTACATTTATTCTCTTCTCCTTTTCGATATATTTCAATGGATTTTTGTTACTCATTGTAAACTACGCTGGTTTTGTAATCTGTCCTAAAAATTCCTCACCGAATGATGGTTCTGCTCGCAGCGCATCATTATTCCCACCGGAAAAGATCTGGCAGCTGGCTAGAGCAGCAGACGCTGGCTGTGAAATGAAGGGGTTACGGGGAGGGCAAACAGGAGAGGTCCTTGCCGGCTCGGCTTGTCACAAACATGACTGCTCTCACAAGGTGATCCTCCTGACAGAAGAGGGTATACGAAATGATATGCTCGGGGATAAAAATGCAACGTTGCTCATTCTGCTTTTTGGGAAGAAAGAAAAGAGCTCAGTGGAAACGCACTGAGTGCTCCTGACGCTCAGCGCTGATGCAACCGAGGGGTAGAGTCCACCTCGAGCCAGTTTGGCAGAGAAGTCAATCCCACGTGGATTAAGGGGCTGAGAAAGTATTTGACATTTTCCTTAATTAAAATAATTTTTAAAATCAAAAGCACGTAGAATTCCCAAACTACAATTGCACAAGGGCTTATACACAACAGCAAACCTGAGATATAGATACAAGTGTCTGTGGAATCTGGGTCTAAAGGACAAACCCTGAAAGTCGATGGAATGATTCTCTTTGTTCAGAAGGATTACGCTTTCGTCTGCCAAGAGCAAATTAATACTCCTATTAATGTATCTCATTTGACTAATAAAAGCCATGCAACAGCCCTATCTCTGTTGTTGCAGAATGGCGACTTGTGAAAAATCAATAAATCAAAGTGAAACGGAGACAAACTCAATTTTCAAACGTTGTGTGCTGGATGCTGGAGGAAAGCCACAATGCTGCCGTGTCCTTCAGTGAAGATAAACGCAAATGGTGACTGCGCTTGCTTCTGAGGGCAGAAATCTCGTCCAATGTGACCACAGGGCACAGCGGGAACGCGCCCGCACCAGCACATGCCTCTCAGGAGCGCAAGTCGAGTTGTGAGGCACCAGGGTCAGCTAATAACTCCGAAGAAAACTGATTGTACTGAAACTCCCTCTGGGTGACAAGGATACAAAAAAAACAGGACAGAAAGACCGTGAAGAAAGGAACAGAAGGTAAAAGACAACCAGGAACTGTGTGTGCTTTGAGAACAGGCAGAGGGAGAAAGACTGTTGAAGTAGGTTTGGGACCATAAAAAACAAAACGTGTTGTTTGATTCCTGCTGATTTCTGCACATGCCCTTCTGAATAAACAGGAGTGCCCCTTAGACACCTCACCCCATTCCACCAGGGGCTTCACTTCCTAGGCAAAGCAACTTGCAAGCCCAAAAAAATTAGCTATTCACAATTAAAAAGGAAACTCTCAACTCTGTGCTGGAAATTATCTACATTAACTGGGGAGGGCAGCACAAACTTCTGCTCCTGTCACAACCGTCAGTTTACAGATGCAGATCTGCTCAGATAGATCCAGTGTTAACAGCACCCACAGGCTTAGTTCAAGTAGGAGTTACAGAAAGAAAAAGTTGGGGTTTGTTTTTCTTTTTTTTAAAAAAAAAAACTGGTATTTTCTATTCGAAGCAATATTGAGCAGTAGCTAGAAAGATCTGGAAGAAATTGACTGGTTGGTGGCAGAGAGAAGTAGGTGGCGAGTCCCTGTCTTTTCCTAAATGTGGTTTTATTGAATACACAAATCAATTCACGGTGTTCTTGATCAAACCCCACTTTGATTTATTACATTGGGCTTGGGCACAGTGGATCTTTTCCAATTCTTATATAGCTTCCAACAACGGAAGTCATCAGGTGGGTATTTTTAGTCAATAACGTTAAAAGCTTTTCAAGAATTATTCCGTCCAGATACAGAAGAGGCATAATCCTCGGGATCACGTTCACACTAAGCTGGCTCTCAAATATCAGCTATTTCTTCTTAAATCCTTTCAGGAGGAAAAAAGTCTGTTTGGAGTGCCTGAAGAAAAGGCTTTTCATACCCCCACGGTTCAGGAAGACACAAATGTGTTTGAAAACACTCTAAAACACCAATCTTGGAGTGTTTCAGACAAACTTTCCTAAAGGTTTGAGTCAATCTAAAAACTAGAGAGTATTGTGCAGTATTTTGCATCTTTAAGCCTTCTTGTTACAGATCTGATCTACAGCAATGCAGTAGCTAGATTACAAAATTCCATACAAAAACTACATTAAAAGTCACAAGTTGTAGCATGAACACACAAACACAAAGGAAAAATTAAGATTATTCTGAAAAAATAATCCCTCAATTCTGGTATTAGGTGACCTTTAAATGCCTGACTGTGCAAGTATAATGTGTTTAAAGGTTGCTTCCTGGGTGAGTTTCCTCCGCATTGCTACAGTATTCACCCAGATACAGACAGATGTTTCAGATGCAAATACTGGCAGACTTCTGCTGCTTGGATTTACAGACCCAACATCTGCATGAGCAGGAACTAGAGCAGGATGCACGCTTTGAAGGGATGCTGCCCAGACACTGAAGGACACAAAAAATATTGACTTTTGTCCAGGCTTCAAAGTGGATTGAAATTTACTGGACATCAACTGTTCTGCTTGTCTCGGAGCACTGGCTTACACTGGCAGTCCACAAGATACTGCTCTTGCTCCTGTTCTCCTGGGAGAGCCTCCCCCTCTGCCCACCAGAGCCCTCTGCAGACCTGCTCAAGCACCAGCGCCCAGCCAGCACTGCTGGGCTCTTGTCCAGCCAGACCAGCTCTCCCACTCTTGGCTTTTCCTTCAGAGGGCTTCCATCTCCTCAGCCTCTCCCATCCTCACCCTGCAGCTACTTCCCACACGCCAGCCAATGCCACTAGCTCAAACAGTCCCAGTTACAAGTATCCTCTCACCCTCCTAATTCTTATCACAAAATTCTCCTTTTTTTTTCCCCTAGCAAATATATCACCAACTCCCTTCATCTACTGCCAGCTTCCATTTCTAGAGGTCACATTTCTTCTCCGTCCACGCTCTCCCTATTCTTTCGTTTTCGATGTGTGATTTAGGCAGCTTCACCTCCTCTGTACCAGCAGGGAAGCAGCGTTGTGAAAGCATAAGCTGGAGGAAGATGAAAGCTTCCAACCTTGGTTCCTCTTCTCTCCCCAGAACTGGTCAGAGCTTCACTTGCTATGACAGATCTCCTCAGCCACAAGCACCTTTTGTAAAAGGGACATAATCCTCCAGAAATGTAAGAATCTGTGGCAAGTCCCTAAGCGTATGAACGTCCTTTTATTTCCTCTCCAAAGTGTCCTGCACTGAAGGAGGGCAACCATCACAGCCACTTGAGAGCACGTGTCTAAGACAAAGCAGCCTCCCAAATTCTATCCCATATACAAAACCACCAGGATCACTAACTTGATTTCACTGTTTTTTCCTTTTATTAAGCATGGCCACAGCAACGGTCTTTCCCCTAATCTCGGTGTCTATAACTACCAGCTCCTTTTGGCAGCGATTTTCCATTGGAATGATATTATCAAAACGAAAGCTGTGCTAAAATTATTAGTATTTTAAGTGCAGAGCATCTGAGAAGGTTTTATAAGGGGATGTGTCGAGCAATATTAATAACAAATGAACAAACTGCTGCACTTACAGAATTTGATTTAATGATACGCCATCCCTCTTGAATTGACAGTTGTATAGATGAAGTAAAGGACTTAATATAATTCAGCTTTCATTACCTGGGACTGAATAATCGGAAGTGAAGACACTCCAACCCTTCCCTCAAAAACTGACAGGTCGTACTGGGCTATGAGATTATCAGGAAAGTAATAAACAGCATTTTCAAGAAGCTTGTTGGAACTAGAGCTGACCTTAAAGAGGTCTCTGGAAGAAGAGTGTCACACTCAGGGAATGTATCCCATTTGCAGACACCAGAGCAAGCTCCTTGCTGTCCCATTTCACACCAGTCTTAACCTCGAGATACGTTACTGATGAATTCCCCATAAAAGTGATAAAAATGGAAGTGTCTTCACTAGCTCTCTGTGCTAATGAAAATTTAAACCTTTCCTTAGCCTCATGAATATTCCCCTTGATAAAGATAACAACAGCCTCCAGTCATTTTGGAAGCAGCATGGCTGAAGAATGACCTGGAAGTGTTAGCAAGCCTCGAAAAGCCACCACGTTCATGCCGCCCGTTTATTTGGTGATGAGCTTCCACAGCCTGGCGTGACTAAGCTGAGACTATTCAGATGCTAAATCTGCCTCGTTACATTTATTTTAAAAGATGAATGCTTGGGCCAAACACAAGGCAAGGACTTCTCTCTCTGTCCTGCGCTGGGCTCATGAAACACTCTGCTTTGCTGCTTTGAGACGGGGTTTGATGAGAATCTCTTCTGGCGGCAGCGCTGGTTCCAGCTGAGTGCTACCCGTGTACACCCTGCTCCTCGTGCTTCGTACAACGACGCGCAGCTCCAGAGCGAATTGGGTCAGAAACTGCTCCATGTTCACTTCACTCCTTTTTGTTACCAGCTATTTTTAACTGGCACAAACGAGGTGGAAAACACCAGTGGATGAAAGAGCAGATGCTTAGGCTGGCACAACTGCCAACACACATGCTTTTCAAACTATACCATAAGAAAGCCACATTTGATATTTAACTTCTTTTTCCCTTTTATTTGCTGAGATGGCAAACTTATGATCCCCATCCCAGCCATTGTTCCAGACATCCTGGAATGCATATCAAAACTTTAAGCTTCTAGGATTAGCTAAAAAGACCATGCGAAATAAATCCACAAGGACAAAAATATTCATAATTAGAAGAATCTTCCTGATTTATAGTCAAACCAAAATGCAGAAGCAGCACAATACAATCCTCAAATTTACGCAGTTATGGAAGAGCAATTCAGAATTATCCTGCCGATGACTGAACATCTCCAAGATCAGTATGAACAGTTAGAAGAAATAACATCTACCCTGCAGGCATGAGGGGTAGCGTTGCTTAGAAGTGCAAAATTGATGCAGTCAGGTTTTGTAGTCCTCCTCTTTGCAGGAAGTGCCAAAGGTTGTCTTCTCTCCCTGGACAGAGGGGTAGTCAAAGTCTTAATCACAGCCCGACCTTCAAAAAACTAGTTTGCTCTCATACAAAACCAAAACGATCACGTCAGAGGACTTTTTGTACAGGTAATACAGAGATATGCCCCACTTATCCCTTCTCCTGCAAAGGGAAAAGACACCCACTGAGGAGGTCATAAATCCATGGGAGCTAATTGATAGAGAGAAAAAGGAGCTTGTTGGACAACATTCCTGTCATTAGTTAGGTGAAAAGAATCCTGCCCTAAGAGTCTCTCTGATGAGCCTCTACATTAAATTCAGTTCAGAATCATATTCAAAGCCATCCAGTCACAGTGTCACCGATGCTTCCAAACAGTGACTTCCTGGCCAAAACACGTATAAAGAAACCGACATTTTCTGAGGCACTTGAACTGCTGCAAAACGTTATCAACAAACTAAAGCTGGCCAGAATGCCCAGATCCGGCCCGTCAGCAAGGGCTAACACTTGCAAAGCCGAGTGGCAAGGAGAGAGCTGACAGGAGAATCCAACAAGCGCTGCAGATGTTTCAGTGCCAAAATCTATTAATTCCTGTTCCGACTTCACTGAAGTATTTTACTAAAAGTCTTAGAAGGACAGCCAAACCCAGTGTAGGTGTGTGGAGCGAAAGGCTCTACATCACAGACACCACACAAATCAGACTTCTGCTCAACACGATTTCTCAGCACCTGTGAGTCTACAACCTCATTCACAACTAATAAACTCCTTCAAGATACAAATGTTAGAAGATGACCTTGGCAATCCCTCGCACAGACGCAAAAACTCTGGGAAGCTTCAGAATGCTGCAAGAAGTAAACAAAAAAGGCTAGGACACCATTTCCCCAGGAGTCTTCAGAAGCTTTTTTTGGTAGCATCTCTTTGTCAACCACTTGGCAAAGGCTGCAGATCTGTTGCACTCTCTCATCCCTTTTTTTTCAAGAAAACCCTGAGGACGTTACGGGCGGCACAAAGCTTTTGTTCGTTGTCCTGTTGACTGAGTCTGGATGTTTTAAATTAGGTTCTTGACTTAAGCAGGAGGAATTAGCTCTAGCAATCAGTGGTTAGCTCAGTTAAAAGTCAGGTAGTTGTCAGGAATTGTCAATTAATTGTCAAGAGATTCCCAGACTAGGAATTAGTATTTTTATTTATACAAACCAAGCGAAACTAGCAAAAGCAGGCAAATAGCAAGAAATCACAGAATAATAATAATAAAAAAATCAAACTGCAAATCCTACTGGAGAAAGAAGCTTTTCTCTTTCCTTACATTTACCCATTTTTTTTTCTACGTAGTTATGGGATGATGCTGGACAAATTTATTATGGTTGTTACTGAACAAAATCAGAGCTGGAAATTTTTATTCACTACCACTTTTCTTGCAGTATCAGATTAAGATAGATTAAGTCTCTGGCTTCAACTACATGATGAAAAATATTACTACATCTTAAATCATTTTTTTTTGTGGCTTAATTCTGAATGCTAAATGTTTTGCTACTTGATCTGCCCATAGCTTATCCAAGATTAAATACTTCTACAAAGTAACACGAAACAAGCAAGAATTTTATCATATCTAAAGAAATATCTAGTCAAAGGACCATGAATAAAATATGATTAGAGCTCAACGTATAAGAAAATTTTAATCCACCCAGCAAAGCAATAAAGTTATAGGTAGTTCAGCACAAAAAATAAAATCAAGTGACTGCAAACCATTTCAAAACCGCAGGATATCACTCCATGTGTTTGAAATATTACTCTTTAATGTGCTTACAATGATTAAATCTTTTACATGGCAGCATGCCATAACAGAGGACACAGATCTCTGACAAGGAAGCTTCAGACTGGAAGTACTACAGAGTTCCCACCTAGACCTGCCCACTGCAGCAGCTACAGAGCCCGCTGCTGCCAAAGGTAACGTGGAAGAACTAAGAGAGAGTTCTCAGGCCATTCCCAGTCATTTTTCTGCTCTCCAGAAGTAAACATTCAAAGCTGTTTTCTCCAGACATCAGACGAGGAGCTAGAGATACATAATAATAATGTGCCAGTAATAAGAGCTGTCCATAAAGCCTCTAAATAGAGCCGCTGGTGAAGAGGTAAGTGTATTAACTCGCCGACAGCACAGCCCCAACAACCCGGAGCAATGCGCTCTATTCACTGAGCGGGATAAATGAATTCCCTGTCAGCAAAAGCAGCACTGTATGAAATCATGTTTCTGGGGACAGTGCTCTCAGGGAGCCGGCTGCCACACTGCTCCAGCAGCCCTTCCCAGCAAAGTCTCAATAAAGAAAAGTCTCTCCTGGTTTATTTTTCTGATGTGCCAGAGAACGAAGCATGGAAAGAGATGCGCCGGGTCCTTAAGTCACGCTTAGGAAGGGGTTTGCTCCTGTCACCACACTTTCCTACTACACCCCGTAAGAGTCATGGGCAGGAGGCACAAGAGACACGCTTTAGATGTCATCATCTGGTCTTTGAGCATAACCTCAGGCAGGACCAAGTTATGCAAAGAGTAACATGGAAACAGTAAAGTTATGAGAAAAGTGAACACACAGAACTACAGGTTTCTGCATAAAATAAAATAGCTGTGATAAAACCGCAGACAACTAAGACTGAGATAATCCAGAAAAGCCAGAAGTGTGAACTAGATGCAACTGCCAAACTTATGAAAGTCTGAATTTATGTCCTTAAATCATTATGTAATTAGCTTTTCTCAATTTTTCTGAACTTTGAGAAATAGGACAAGAAACAGCTGTCCTTTCTTAGAAGACTACTAATTCTCAGAGAAAATGCATTTTCACCTATTGCTGCAGTTGGTTTTTCCTGCGATATCACTTGCTAAATTAAAGGTCAATCCAGCTGCTCCAACCTCAGCAGATACAGAAAACGCTCAGCGTGTCCTGGATCCAAGAGATTTTCTGTCCAACTTTTGTCTACTACTAAAAGCAAAAAGAACACTCGAGAAGCTTTTATGTGAGTGTTATAATACCAAATTTATAAAGGAAAATGTTGCCATTTGTAAGACAGGGTTTCAGCCCCCAACTAATGATTAAGAGCTTACAACGGGGCTGTAGTAGAGGTGTTGCCAGCCCAGAAAAGTGCTGGATGAGCAGGGCTGCTCCGAGGAATTCGCTACGCAACTGCCTCATGGCACATTCCATCAAAAGAGCAGGCAAAGAGCAAATGTAACTCGGCTGCTAATTCTACAGACCACAGCAAAATTTCAGGCTGCTTCATCACTAAGAGGATTTACAGACAGCGAAGCTACAGTTTGCTTCTTCCCTGTCCAGAACTGGAAGCCCAGACACCTGCGGGAAGAGGTTTGTGCAGGTAAAGGTGACAACTCGCACCTTCCCTTCAGCCAGCTGCGTAGATGTGTTCTGACAGCACAAGAGGATCGGATTAGATTAGAAGTTTTAGTTGCTGTCCTGCTGTAATTGTACGCTTTTCCAGATGACGCACAACTTGGGCTCAGTACGGATCGAAAAAACAAACCCAAACCACCAGACAACCCCCTCCACACAGACACAGACACTCCCCCCAGCACCAGCAGGAACCGTTTGTACCAGCTGAGCCTCGAGTCCAGGCTTTTGGAACCTCAGTCCAGAAAGCAAGAGGGGTACATGAAAAGAGTTGTGAAATGGATTCTGTTGTGTGAAATCACTTCAGGTGGCATTATTCACATTGCACTGCTTTAGGACCCCGCTCGTCTTACTTCACCTAAAAAAAAAGCTAAATGTATTATTTCCCTGAAAAAAAGCACAAACTATTGATAATTTTCAATTTGAAAACACATGGAATTATTGTATGTATTTTACGTATGCAATATATTATGATTATTGCTTTTAAATAGGTAAAGTTACCTACTTCTAAGGCAAGACTTCTCCATCATATATGCCTCCTTATTTCATAGTCCCTGTAATTAATAATTTAAAGGGTTCCAGAAACAAAAAGATGGTTTCATTTTGATCTCAAGCACAGTAGCTGTTTAAGACTGAATTTGCATTTTTCCTTCACTACCCTTCTGTCAGATAACAAGTTACATTTTCAAATATAGTGTAAATAACTCGATAATGCAGATTAATTGACAGTACTATTCACAGGGTTACTTTTCCCTAAAAATGTATCAATGGGACTGGAAAAACCCCATTATCATGACCTTTAATACACACCTCATGATGCTATTTGCTCTCTATGATAAATTGTCAAAACCTAACTTAAAAAGCACATCAGGTACCTGCAACCACGTTAAAAATGATTTACCAAAACTTAATGTCCTTGACTTACTTTAGTCACAGATGATAAATTAGTATTTCCTCTAGAGGGCTTCAGGGTCTACATTATTTCACAAGTCGTCTAAGTTACATTGCACTAAGTGACGACACTGCTAAGGGTCAGAAAGGCTCATTGCTACTCTGATTGCTCCTGCTTTGGAGAAAAAAACACAATCACAGCTAATTAAGTGCAGAGATAACACTCTGATGATCCTATCATGGCTAGTGGCTTCACTTTCCAATACCACTATAAGAAGCCAAAAAAGGAGGTGGAAACTGGTTGTATGATTAGATTTACTAGAAATGCTGAAGTGAATAAATCTTCTCTTCTTCCTTGGAATATTGCTCCCACTGTGAACCAGTCCTTTCCTTGACGATGATTTTAATACCTCACTATACCTCACACTATTATTACCTGAGAATTTAACAAGGCGTTTTGAAGCAATGCCTATACAAAAATCATATATTAAATAAATCAATTTTTCTAAGTCTATATTGTGATAACCTTGCTAACCGAGCTCCTGATTCAGAGAATTTCTACACTGAGAGAAAATGTAACTAAAGTACAGGACTTCAAATGTACTGACCTTTCTGTCTCAATGTTTCCATCTCTGCGAGAGTGGAGAGAAATCCTCTCCAGAAACCCTAGGCCTGATCAGCCAAGACAGTTTTGTGCTATGTTCTGTTTTCTCTATTCTTTCACAAAACTTGACCTTATTATGTCTACCTTACTACTGAGCCACTATGTTATTCACTACCTCTCAGCAGCTCTTACTTTTCAAGTAGCTGATGTGTCAACTATACTTCTAAAGACTCTTATTTCTTATCATTTCAGATCTAACAATGTCCCTGAAGCTGCAGCTCCGTAATGGGCTTAAGCCAATTTCAGACCTTGCTGCTGCCAAAAGAGGCAACAACTTCTCCTCCTCCCTCCCGTTCGACTGCCATCAGTGATTCTGCGGTGGCAGAGTGAACCCGATCAGCCTGTTTCAGCAAGCTGAAGCATGCAGAAGGTGAAGGGAAGCTCAACCTCTTTTGTCAACAGCCTGTGAAACAACTTTGCTTTGAAAATTCAGCCGCTAAAGCCGTCATTTTCTGCTCTTTCTCTTGTCGCTTGCTGCTACCTCCAAATGTCTCTGTGGCTGCCTGTTGAGCTGAACTGGGGAACTGATCCATCTGAACAATAGCCCAGGAACAAAGAAAAGAAAAAAAGGTTATTGCTTGGCAGGTGAAGAATCTCCAGTCCAGTTCACAACGCAGGCACAGAAACCAGAGCCAGCCTTCCCAGGAGATGGGGTAAGGGGGAAGTGCGGGGGCACAAGAAGCACCGAGGTAGAAGTGGATGGAGCAACAATGATTTGAACCAGGGCTGCCACCAAGAAAGTTGTCTGAAGGACTACATCCATGTAAAAAAGCTTCCAAAGGAGAGATGATCTGCTACAGAGAGATTCCTGCTACAGCTTGCTGCAGAAGTTTTAAAGTGTGTTACAAACTTGGAGCACAACAAATGAGTCCTTTTCCAACAGGGACAAGTAGTTTCGGTCCCAAGTGTCTCTGGTGGGACTGGTGGTCCTTTTTGTAGGAATGTGATGAAGGAAAGGAGAAGGCAACTGGAGACTACATCAGCAAAATTCTAAGATGGTAGAAAGTTAATATGTTGCACTAGGAATTAAGAAATCGTCAGTTAAATCCTTGACAGTTACAGGAAATCTTAAGATGTGTCTTCTGTGTAATTTCATAACTGGAGCAGCCAGACTGTATAACTCATCAAATCAAGCACATTTTCCTCATAAAATAGAAATCTAATTACACTCGTCTCCAGTTTGACGTTTGCCAGATAACTGCAGTTGGTGGAAATTGTACTGCTGAAGTTCCCACTAGAACATCCCCACTTCCAAAAAAAAACCCCACCCCAACATTACTGGGTGCCCAGCTATCTGAAAAACAAATGTTCTATGGATTCAATTCTGATCATGGAGGGTCCTGTGCTTGGTACCTCTCATCATCTAATACAGGACGCACGATAGTGATGATTTGTGTGAGCGTGGCCTTGATCCAACAAAGAACTTAAGTGCCTGCCTCACTCCCCTGCATATTGCTAATCCTCCAATTGATCTGCACAGGAATATTCACATGATTCAAATCAAACTTAAGTGCATTGCTGGAGCAGAGCCAGAGTGCACTGAACGTTGCATGACTGAGCCCACGCTGGCCAAAGGTCTGGAGGTGGTCCCATTCCATTTCCCAGATCGAAACTCACGTCTCTGGGGAAGGATGTCACACAGAATTTACACCTCCCTTAAAGCTTCCTCCATTTTGAAAAATCCTCTGCAAGAATTAACATCTCCTGTGATACTCACTGGTATATGTATGTGCTAATTTCCACAGTAAAGATGCATTTTGGCAGCATATTTATATTTTTCAGTACCAGTCTCGATGCCCCTTCCACTCTAAGATAGGCAGTGACCTGACTTAACAGCTACTTGTAAAGAGATTGTATTCAATACTAGCAGGTTGGTAGTTGTTGGATCCAGAAAAAGACATAACCACAAAACAAAATTTCTCATTCATCTCATCTATGTTCTCTTCCTCCATCATAACCTTTTAAGAATACTTTGAGGAGCTATAAAATCCTCTAAAACTGTACCTAAATATTAAACAAGAAAATACTATATAACCTTTTAGGGACTCAACATCATGGCTTTTCAGTCAACTGAGACAAAAAAATCAGGAGACAGGAAACATGAGAACACTGGTCACATTCTAAGTGAAGCTGCTGATCATGAGAAGATAACGACAAAACTCCCTCAGAGCATGACTGACGGGTTGGGTCGGTTCTTCAGAACCACCGCTAGTGAGGAGCCAAGAGAAGCGGAAATGGCCTGTTCTGCACTTGTCAGTGCCTTATCAAGAGACACGAGTATGAGATACAGAGCTGAAAGAAATTGTGATTCCCATTTTCCCCAGACAAGTCTCTCTTTGCAAGGTCAGGTTTGTATGTACAGAGGATGAATTGAAACCAAAGTGCTTTGACTCCACATATGGAAAGACAAAAGGTCAAAACAAAGCTTCTTCTTCAAGGATTGAAGGGAAAAAAAAAAGTCCTTGGAGACCAGAGTGATAACTGATGGTACCAAAATGAATGTTCTCATCATCAGTTTTATTATTAAGCACATTCAGACCTTCAGAAAGCAGGTGCTCAGCTACATCCATCTCTCCTTTTAGAGCCAGCATGACACCATTTTGTAAGAACCAGCGGTTGTTGCCACCAAACAGCTGCATAAGTAGCACCACAGGAGTTTGGAACATGAAGTTCTAGCACAAAACCCTCTCGGACAAAGATGCACACACAGTGCACAAACCCAGCCTTCTAACTTCACTCTTGGAGCATCAGTAAATGTCACCACCTCAAGGTCAGCAGTGTTTTGTGTGTATGCTGAGGTGCAGAGTATGCTGGGCTTACACTGCTGTTTTAGACCAGGGTTGAACGGGTGAAGGGATACTGCTAGGGCAAAAAGATGGTCCATTTCTGGTTGTCTGTGACACATGGGTGTCTAAATCAAACTCAGTCCTGCTACTCACTCAGAGACAGAAAACCAGAGTATCTGATCACCGTGCTGGCAGAAAAGCTGTCCCACGATACTGATACACTTCCAGCAGCTCTTGATAGACCCACTGAGGTAGTCAACCACATGTTTGAACACGCAATCCAGTGGTGTAGCTTCTTTAGAGGACATGTTAAAGCATTTCTCCCTTCTTCCCAGCTATAAATGCCTAAGAAAACCCTAAGTTTTGTTGCATTTGTCTTGTAAGGACTATCTCTATGCCACTTAATTATTAAAAAGGGTGTGATAACTAGGCTGAGAACAACTTGTGATGAGCTTATTTTACATGTTGGGAAATGTTCATGTCTCATTCTGAAACAGGTTGTTAGATCTTGCTACTACAAAGTTGGCAGTTGTGCCGTATTTTGGATATACTGCAAACATTTTGATTTGATCCTGGCAGGCTCCCAGTTAAGCTGAATTACAATGAATGCCAACACATTACCGTTTCTTGCAGTAAACACGAGCCACTGTTTCTTAGGCAAGCAGCCATATGCCATGTTCTCACACTGTTCAGTTTTAACCCAAAGAGCTGGATTCAGCTGTTGCTTACGAAGGAAAAAAGCCAGTCAATGGAACTCCTCTTGTACTTGAAAAAAAATCGGAATTTGCCTCAGCGGCAAAGGTTTGTATGAAACTGCACCGTGCAGCCATACCGGCTGGAGAAAAGGTGATTCCAGCTCCAAGGTCTGGAAACAGGTGACAGAAGGAAGGTGCTACCTCATTCTCTTGATTTTTCTGTGTTTTCATCTGGGGGGCACTGGCTTATGGTCACACGTGTGTTTCAAAGCTACTGCAAAACCATCAGTTGCTGCTGCACACGGACATCTAAACATGCCAGCTTGAGGAGTTAGAGTGGAGTAAATTCCCTTTGAAAATATAGACATTGTAGAGAGAATCTTAGAATTTTAGTTCAAAATGCATGAAGATGAACCAAGCTAGGAAGGGGCAGAGCCAGAATTCAGCACTCCCTCCTTGTTAAGGGTCTCACTTCTCACGATGAATGTGATGTGAACTTCCAGCCAACTCGATGTGTAGCTCCACAAGCTTCTCAGAAAACTGTTTCTGTTTAAAGTCTAATATCAATCAAAATATTCCCTATACTTCATTTCTTCAAGATGGTTCTGACAAAACTCTTCTGATAAGTCAGTGACAGGCAGAAGCACTGCGAGGAGGTGGCTCTTTTGCTAATCTTTTTAAACCCAGCAGAAATGACAACTCTCTTTGACGCCTGTCCAACAGGCAAGAGCAATGGGAGAGCTCAAATTCACCTAAAGAAAAATAAAAGGAAGGATTTCCAGACTGGAATGCCCTTCCACAGTTACAGTCACCTTCCTGCCGCAAGGGTGGAGGTGCTGGTCTGCAGCTCCTCCTGCATGTTCTGACCCTCCTCTTGCAGCCCCACTCACGAAGCAGCACAGCGAGCTGTAAGCGCTCACTGGCACGAGTGAGAATCAGATTTTTAACCCTGTTATAGGGCAGCATATCCAGGGAACAACAGAACCGCTGCTGCCTGTGGGGCACAGCATTAGAAAAGCTTAAGCTGACGCGGAACCTGCACCACTGGGTGGTGGCTACATTCGCAGCCTGCTTTCCAGAGAAACTCCCAAGGTTAGCGCTGGCTTCTTAGCATGCAAATCCTCGGGGAGCACAGATAGATAAACCTATGTATTATTGCTATACATATTGTTATAGGTGTTGTTAATAATAATATCCTTATGTAGCACTTTGTTAGCAAAGCTCAGAGCTCATTACACTTCCCCCTTTCACAGGTAGGAAAACTGAACTGAAGAGATGTAAAGCAATTTTCATGTAATCGCACTGAAAAGCAGCAGGAGAACTAGAAATAGGCCCCATGTCTGTTCAGTTTTCATCCATGGGCTTGATGAACTGGGAAAAAAATTAGAATCTTCTCTAACCAGAAGTCAAAGGGAACACACACACTACCTAATCCTCCACCAAAATATTTATGGTCTCCAAGAGAATAAAGGAAAATTTATGACATACACTTTGCCCTTTGTTTTCTGAAAATCATTTCTAAGTGTTTGCAATAAGCACTGTTCAGGCTGCATTTTCCTCTAATGCATTTTAGTTCACAAGTGCTCATAATCAAAATAAATTCCACCAAATATTCTAAATGAGACATGGAAAACTACAACCCCTTGGTCTACAGAATCTTTATCATACTCTTCATGCCAAAAAATTCAAAGGACTGTGCATTATATATTCACACATTCTGTCGTTTGCTCTTTAACTCTACTTGTTTTCCCACACATCTCTTGTTCATTTTGCAAATGCTATCTTAACATCCTTCTCTTTTTTGGTTTAGTCCTCTCTACTTCCATTTCTCAACCTCAGTACCTCTGTTAGACTCCTCTGTTTATTCCTTCTCCATCCTAACCCCTGATTCCCCACCTGCAATTTGTTACCATTTCTACTAATGTGCAGCTGAGTGGCTGCTGAGAGCCCTGTCACGATGCAGACATGGTACAATTTGCAGTCCACTTTACTCCCTTCTAAACAATTTTAATTCCACTCTGAAAGTTTGTGGCATTCACATTCTTCTCTTCCCAAAACAGCATGTCAACGCTATGTCCAAATTCATCCTCTCCAGAAGCTTTAACGAGTTAATAAAACAAAAATACTACATTCTATTCTGTATTTCTCCTAGTTGTGCCCTAGCATAAAAACTTTCTCAGTCCTTGGTTTTCAATTGTTTAACCCAAAATATTCTCTCAATTCTCCTACAACCAGTGCTCTTACAGCAGTGAATCTGCAGGACTGTCTCTGCATGGTTTCAATCTCTGATCACTAGATGGGTCAATAGCAGAGTCAACTTCCAACTGCAGGAAAAAGTCTTTGAGAAATTTCAGGAGGAAGTACAACTGCAAGCTCTCAAAAATACACAAAGCATTTCACTGTTGTTTCCATAACAGAAAACAATCATGGACTACGGGATGAGAACACTCTAGTTTGTCTCATTTTAGCAAGCAGAACAGATATCAGCATCTTTTTCAGTGATGGTGCCTTCTGATCTGCGCACCTCGATCAGACACTGCTCATTTTCCAATTGCTTCACCCACCTCTAGCCCAGGTTCAGTCTTTTCAGAAGTCCAAGCAAGAACGTGACTGCTGCTGTGAAATACCACTGTGAGGTGTTTGAGAGTGTCAGACCTCAGCTGAAAGGCTCTTCAATCCACATTCATCTTCCAGGAAAATTTGCAAGGTTTCACTTTGCTCACCTCAGAGACCAAGTATCAAGCATGTGAGCAAGGGCTGCTTCGAACTTTTCAAACTAGTTTTATTTATATGCTGCTGGATTTGCTGCTATACCTTGAACTTACAGAAGCTGATTTTTAAAGTTCCCTCAGATCTCCCCTTATCTCCCAGTTCCATTTTGTAAAGTCTAGTTCTCTCCCACACGCACAAATACCTTTTCTCTTTCACTCTGACTCTCATTATCCTTTAATTACTCTGTCCTTTTTGATCTTAAGCACTCTGATTCCCTCTCTCTTGAAAAGCATCCAGTCTCTCTGGGAATCCACCTCCAAACTCTTTATAGCTCCTCCGCCACTTTACCTTCCAAGTCTTGGGGTGTATTTTCTCTTTCTCCTGCACAAATTGCCTTTCTGCTGGCTTTTTAAAATTGGCTTCTTTCATATTCCATCAAAACCGCTCCCTTTCATTTTCATAGTCATGGCAGGCAGAGTGTGCTCATGAAACACATTAACAATAAACTTAAAAGGCTGTGTCAATAAAAAGACGGAACTACTGTCTGGAGAGAGCTGCGTGACTTTGAGAACCAGACCACTAGAAATGGAATGAAATGCAGTAATACAACAGGTCGTGCCATCTGGGAGCTATTAACAGATTACTGCTACTGTGTGGAGACTCATCGATTGAGGGGGAAAAAGAAAGAGAAAAAGTGGAAAAGGGAAGAACCTGGGTACTCTAGTGACCAAGAGATGACTTCCCGACAGCAGTGGGATGGGGCTGTGAGGAAGGAAAATACAAATCCCAAGTGAATTAGGAGATAAATATTCCATATTTTAATTTACTCCTACTAAAACTAGTCAAAGATCTGTGATTTCCTCCTTTTCTATTGTAAATCTGTCAGTTTCCTTCATAATCACCTTTGTTACTGCTGTCAAAACCATGCTTCTTAGCCACAAACGACATGAAGTGCCCTCTAAGAGCTGATTGTCTTAGTTTTTATATTTACTCTTTTTATTTTACAAGCCAGCAGTGCCATATTGGCTTCTCTTTAAATCCAGAGCCTACAAGATGTGCTACCCATCCACACTGTGTATGCTAGTGCCTGTTTTCCCTAAACAATGCTGGCATTTTGAGTGGCCAAAACAGAGAGAAACTTACTTACTCTCCCATCCACTGACAGAATGGTTAGATCCAGAATCATGGCGCTTAATTTTTCTAAATAGCTGCCAAATTTCAGTCTTGGCCAAACTAAAGTTCAAAATCAAATCAAAACCAGCTTTATCACAGCACCACTCAGAAAAATTACAGTTACTACTTCTAGGTGTTTTCTGCAGCGCATCCTGATCCACCCGCATTTTTCACACCCTCATTTTCCAGACAAAACACCTCACAAAATTCAGATGATCATATAGAGGGTGCTCTGATTTGCTGCCGAACTCACTGCAATTCTGATTGCAATTCTGATAAATCTCGAAACTGCTGGGTTTACACATAAGAAACTTCTTTGAAAAAAAGAAACGGAGGAACAGTAGCAGTGGGGATGCGGGGACAGAATCTCAAGTGGTGCTGATCAACAGGTTTTTCTTTATGACAGACCCATAGACCAGAAAACAATAAAGCAGAGCTGTACAGAATGAGTGAGGTGTCCCTTTGGGACAGTTCTCTTTTCTGGCTACATCTGCTCCTAACAGCTTTCAGAAGAACTCTCCTTTGCCTTGTCAAGCTTCAAGCGCCTTAGGAGATATTTAATTCACTGCCACCGAATTTAGCATAAATCCAACTACCAGCGTAAGTTGCTAGTATAATTTCTGGGTTAAGCAGACACTATTTCACATCACGTTATATTAACAGTGTAAAATTGAGCATTGTCACATCTATCAATTTTATCAGATTATCACATTTTTCTAGCGAGTTTGCAGTGCCTGTTATATAACAAAATGATCTGCTATTTCCTCAGACTTCATTTAACTTCAATACACTTTTTTCAGGCCTGGGAAACTTTGTGCACAACTGTTGAGACTATAAATAGCACAGATGCCTTCACAAAAGTAGACCTGAAAGCACAACACTGATTGCACAAGTGTGCAGTTTTGTCATGGAAGGAAAAACTTTGCCAGGTTTTAGGGTGTAACGAACAAGAATTGGAAGTAACCAATAATTAGAACAGAGTTTTGTTTGGATTTTGTTGTTTAAAAGGAAGTTAGGAGCTATGTGAAAGTGATATAAAAATTTATTTTCAAAAACTTGCCTATCCTCAGACCTTACACACTAAAAAAATTTAGTATGCAAACACTTGCAGATTTGGCTGTTTTCATTCAACTTCGGTTGCTTTGGGGGTTTTTTTTGCCCCCTATACATGATGAATTCGAGTCATAGTTGATATTTCTAACTGAAATCTGTTCTTTTGGCAGTCATGACAATCATTTCATCTGCAGTCCCATCTTCATAGCAACCTCCTATCAGATACAGCAGAGGCCGAAATGTTCTTTTCCTGCACACAACCTGAACTCCTTCCTTCTCATCTAAAACCTACCAAAGTCATTCAGGGCCAGCACGCAGCAATCCAGCATCAGCAAATCAAACTGGAGATCTTAGTCAGGACGGGTACAAGAAGCAAGTGGATTTTCATTTTAAGTATTTTTAAAGCCCAATTGACTCCCAGAAGCTGCTTCCCAGCATGACGACAGCAACCACAGAAGAGTCATTGGTGCTGTTGAGCCCAGCGTTGGCATTATTGTACACACCTGCCCATAGAGTTTGAGCAGCTCCTACCAGTGCACACGTTCTTCACCCATCAAAAGCGTGACAAGTTGCACATTAAAAATTCAAGCACACATATACATTGAGGAATAAAGTTGGAATACAAGGTTTCATCTAGGGTTTACAACTCCTCAATCTGACAGCAATAAAAGGTAGGAAATACACAATTAAAATTTCAGACTGTTTTCAAAGGAAACAGTCTAAGTCCTCCTTAAATAATTTGCTATCTTCTAAAGCATTGATAGAAGCGTTCTGAAAACGTATGTGCAAATATCAGCTAGATCAAAGATGCTTTCATCTGCATGCTCCCCAACTCCCACAAAGAACTCTGAGAGATTTAGGAGGCTCGAGTCCTTTTATAAAAGCCACATTGATTCTTCCCAATGTATTGTATTTATTCACGTGACTCCTAATTCTCATCAGCAGTTTCTACCAAGCTTGCCTAGCAGGGAAATCAGATTTATTTCTCCAGTATACCACAGTCACATGGCAATCCTTTTTAAAGATTTACATCTCATTTGCAATCTTCTATCCCTCTGGTGCTAGGATTACTTGAATTAAAGATGATCAAATATCAGTTATCTCACAGATGATGTTTTGGTGTGTTTTGGTTTTAGAACTTCTAGAATTATTTTAGTAAAAACACTTGTAACAATTTCTTTGTCCACAAACTGCCTGCTAACACTTCCATTTCAGACAATGCTCCAAACATTTCCTGTAAAGAATATCCTCCTGGTCTCCCCTAGCAAGGAGTTCTTTATTTCACATTAGATTTTCAACTCTGCACACAAAAGACAAATGTTATATATAATATGGTTTATAATAGAGGAGTATATAATAGTCAAATTAGGCAATTACTTATAAAACTGCTGTGATGCATACTGCCCTTCAACCCAATCATGCTCTTGTTCCCCAATATTTTTCCTGTCTGGTGTACAGGCCACAGCTTCCTAAGTGGATGTAGATACCTGAGTACTGAAATGAATCATTAGCAGTCAAATTATACTTGTTATCAAAATGCAACAGATGAAAAATGAGTGGCTCAAATGACTGCAGCAGGAAAATCTAATAACAGCTCATGTGTGACCTGTCATCTCCTGCCACAGCACGTAATTCATAGTAACATACGCTCACCAGTTATTTCGTACCTGTATGTATTTTCATCTCTCTAAAGTAATTTCAGGGTTCAGCCACACAACTTAATTTGGGAATTAGTGGTTCCCGGGGAATGTGCTGTCAGAGTAATAGGCTGGAGAAAAAGAAAGGGGAAAAAAGGGAAGCTGGGAAACTTCTTGGAAAAGCACAAGATGGGTACTTTGAAGGTCGGAACATGAAAAGACAGGAAAAAAAGGAGAGCCTAAAGCACAGTCAAGACATTCCTACATACATGCTGAGCTTCGTTTGTAATACTTTGTGCTAATGACAAAACAGAGAGGAAGGAGAGACAGACTGGAGCAATAGCACCCGAGTTCTCCATATTACAGATTTCTTCCATGTTACCCATCTCAGCTGTTGAAAGGTTTTAACTTTTGCTTTAACCAGAGACACGTGCACCTCATACTAATATGTGGTAGAGAGCAAGCCAAGCTCCAGCCAACACATACAGCAATGATCTTACTGCAGGGGTCCTGATTTTCAGCAGTCTCTTGAAATCTGAGTTTTCCAGTAAGGAAAGAGTCCTACTTTTAAAGAGAAATTTTGCAAGCCAAGGTATCAAGCTTTTACGCTCACTAGTTCTCAAAGGTTTCACAGGTAATATTCTGAAGTAATATGAAGTGTAACAGAATGTGGAAACTGTGAGTCAAAGGGTGAAGCGTGGGGCACAATTGAAGCATACGGGCTTCAATGGGCAGTGACTTTGCTTCCCTGCTGGCCCAGTTACCACATGAGAAGCTCTGTAAAGATCTGGAGGTGCCTCATCACAATCACAAATGTGATTTAAAACTAAACCTCCTATGGAGACTTTATTTATAGACCATGATTTCCCTATCCCAGGTAGCAGGTTGTGTGATGACTATATAACCAAACACTAGAGCGCATGATGGAAGAAGAGCTACAGCAGATGCTAAGCCACTGTAGTGTGTGGTGCTTGGAAAGGGGGTAAAAAATCCCCACCCTAAAACGGGAGCAGCACAGTGAAACTTCGGAGGGAACAGGCTGCTGCTGATATGAACCTGGGATAATCCTTAAAATGTTGCTTTAAGAAAAAAAATCTGCTTTTCTAAAAAGGAAAAAGCACCTAAAATGCCCTTTTACTTCTTGACTGGCATTTATGAGTCACAGCACCGTGAAGAAAACAAGGTTTTGTCAGTTACATTCTATACTTTTCTGCTATGTTGTGGTGACTTTAAATGGCTCATCTGAAATACCAGTCACTTGAATCTTCCAACATTTAAGCAGTTATTGCACCAGTGCTACACAACTACAGCTTCTTCCTGGCTCACGTCTGTGCTTCAGGGGGATTCCTACTTTTCCCAGGCCTCAGGGAGCAGCGAGAGGTGACTGCTGGGTGCCAAGGGTGACCCCAGCACCGACGGGGTGCAGACCCCAGGGTCCAAACAACAGGCAGAACTGGGTGTTGTAACAGGGTCCATCAACAGCCGCAGACCAGGCAAGTGATGAACCAAGTCCTGGGAGGCCAGTTGGGAGCAAAAGTAGACAAGAGGAGAGACAGGATTGTGATGTATGTTATCCAAGGGGTCCAGCCAGGAGACAAGCTGCCTACAGCACAGGTCTGGGAAAGAAGGAACACCATTTATCTGCAGTACAGTGCAAATCTAGCCCTCACAGCGACAGTGTCCGAGCTGGGGATAGTATTTTGATGCAGCCATGGTGGTCGAAACACCATCTAGAGGCACCTTTGTTAGAAACTTTTAATTTGCCAGGCAACTGTTAGTATAAAATGAGATTAGCAGTGTGCAAATTCATGCAATCATAATGAGAAATGCTCCCCTTCTTTGAAAGTATATATTTAAAACATTGTCTGATCATATCCTAGTAGATTTAAACATCACTTTTTTGAACCACAGCTGATATATAAAAGGACTGACAAATTAAGAGAATCACCATACGGTGGGAAGTAAAAATACAGGTAGCAATGGGATAATAAATCCTCTGACATCTGGGAGAGCCCTGCAGCTACCACACCATTATTCAAAGTATTATTAAGGGGAGAGAAATCTTCCTGGGAAGATTATCCTCATCAGCCTGTAAAACACATGGCTCCAAAGCTGCCTGTGCTCAGCTTTCCACCACAACTTCTGCAAGTCAGAGCCACCTAGGAGTCTAAAAATGCTTTCACTTGGGTTTTCTCAGATGGAAATAAAGAAAATAATCTTGATTTTCATTCCTGGTTCACTTTAACCCTGAATTTGCCCATTTTTATGGGAGTCAAAATGCAATGCTTGCCTCAGAGGGCACAACAAACTTCATATGCATACCTCTAAAAGGTGTGTCCTCCTTTTTTACAAATATTTTGAACCATTTTCTCCGATCCACAATATTAGAAAGCATTTACAGCTTCACAGCATTTTCAATTCAGTGATTTTTAAACCTTCACAAAAAGCCTCTCCTACATAAAGGTCCTGAAGTTATTGTCTCCAAAACATGCACAGCCAAAAATATAGGAGTGTGAAGGCCACCATTTCTCTGTGCATATTATTTTCATAATATTATTTTAAGCAGATTATTTCTTAAAATGACATTTTGCAGCTTAAAAGTTATTGTAAAAATGCCAGCCTGTAATTGCTTTTACCAATGGACTAAGAGAAGCCGTGAGGAGGATTCCGGTTCTGCAATCAACGCACACTCTCAGCCACACAATTCAGTGACTCACTCCCTGCACAGGCTCTAATTAACTTCCCAAGGAAAGCCAGGGGATTCCTGGTCGAGTAATAATGCTATTGAGACATTATGCAAAACTTCACCTCTAGGAAACGATCTTGTCTAACCATGATTGCGTCTCCTCCACAATGCAGAAAGCTTTCTAATCTGGTCCTGAAGAGCATAGAATCAACCTGTTCACAAGAGCGAGGGAAGATTTTTTTTTTTTGCTTTTAAAATGAAAGTATATCCAGGAAATGGATAAAACTGGATCCTATATTACACACTTTAAGCCTATACAATCTCATATGATATTTAGTTGTCAAAATAGGAAGCTCGTGACTTCACACTCAAAGCTTCTGAGACTCAGCATTGCTGAGGCTGCCTTCACCAACAGGCTTCCTCCATTAGCAGAGGGGGAGAAAAAAACCCAGAAATCTTACATTACAGAAATTACACAATACCATGGAAGTGGTATGACTGAAGAAAACAGCTTCAAAATCCCCAAACTATGATCCCTGAAGGATGTTTTGGGGTTTTATTCTTTGAAATTTAAAATGCACTAAAAAAAAAAGGTGACATTGATTTTAAACTAGAAGCAGGCCAAAGGATGCCTCATTTCAATTATTTGTCTGTCTCCTATTTTTGGCTCTTAATGACATGAGACACTGCAATCCCGTCCCTTCCCCTCTTCCTATCCGGCTCCAGCATCCTGTATTTACACCTTGTCTAATTCTACAACAGAGCAGAAATCCTCATTTTCACATTGCAACCCACTCTTGAACCCCATTTAATTCCTTTCTTGTACCAGTATAATCTTGTCAATCTTCTGGTTTCATTGCTTCCCTTGAACCAGGTTTTTATAAATCTTCATTATTCACATTCATTGGCAGGTGACTCATTTTTGACGTGCAATTACCTCAGTTTCTTCCTGTCCTTCCTTAAAGAGTTTCTGCTGGTATTAAATATAAGATTGCTACAAATAAAATGATCGGATTATAGAGAGATTGGGAAAGATGTAAGTAATTATGACGTTTGGGAGATTGTACAGCACAATCCAGATAATTTAATAAGTCTGACCCATTCATAGAAGTGCATCTTTTAAATGGCCAGGTCCATTTTACACATTGAGGAATGAAGACTTTTGGGCATAATTCCAGAATGGGAGCACGCATCAGGGAATCGGATACTCTGAAAAAGACATGAGATGGCCCAGTAACTTAACACGAGCCCCAGGATACGATGTTATGGTGAAAGACATAGCTTGATCCTTAGATAAATATGTAAGAATGTTCTGACAGACAGAGGGGAGTGATTTTACCTCCGGCTGTACCACAGGTGAAATGGCACTTAAACACCGAACCCAGTTGTGATGCCTACAGTTTTAGGATGTTAAAAAATAAAAATCAGGGGATGCATAAATGGGATACAGGATTTAGAGGAACATCATGAGATAATCACCTCAATTCATTTAACTGATCAAACATAAGCCTTCAGTGATAGAGCTACAAGTTATCAGTATCTGTTCAAAGAAAAAGTGTCAGGAACTGAAGCATTTTAATTTTAGCAGTGAAAGGCTGGTTGAAAGTTAAAGCCACAAAAAGATGGAAATTAGCTGCTTTAAAAAACAAACAAACAACAGAAGGCTGAAAACCGGTCAGAGAATGTTATTAAACAGAAGAACAAGCACTGTGGGGAAGTAAGGGATAGTTTGTGTCACAATATTTTCAAATGCACCTCTCTGGAAAATTCTGCTTTAGTAAAATAAATTACTAGGCCCAGTGCTTCACAAATGGGTACCGGGTTTTAGGTAGCACACCAACCTTACCAGCCCTCTCAGAACGCTGTCACTGGAGTCGTTATCCCACCGCTGCACTTCTGATAATGTCTTGATCACATCATTATTATTTAATTACCACTATTGTTCTTTTAAATACAAGTATAGTCACCAGTCAGTTTTTCTCACAGTAGACCTACTAGAAGATGCAGTCAGCTGCTGCAAGTCTAAGGAAAAAAAAAAATTGAGAAAACCAAGAGTGGGAAGAACCAGAAGAAGCTGGAGAAGATCTCAGGTGCATTAGAAGAAAGGCAAGCAGTGCTCTCTCGATTCTGTGGGGTTCTGGTTTCAGTTTATGAAGATTACCCCGCTCAATCAAGAATCTTTGCTTTTTCTTCTCTGACTCGACTCAATCTTTTTGCTGCTCCTAGCCTACACTTCCAGCAAGGCTATTCCATGCAAATCAAAGCTTGCCTTGGGCAGCAGCTCTGAACCGAGCCAAGCACAGCGCACCAAGGTGGTTAGGTAAACCCTGCAGGAGTCTTAAATGTCAAAAAGCAGCTTTCTGCCTTGAAAAAGGGAACCGTAGAGGGCCTGGTTACTCCACTGTATTTATCACTAGCAATTCAGATCATTTTCAAATGACAGAATAAGTATTTGGACTCTGAGCAATGTGCTCATGCTGTTTATATACAGGCAGAAGGTGGGGTTTTAGTGTCCATGTAGACATGTCCCTTTTTAGCATATTTTATAAGGTTATATGGATAAAGAATCTGAACAATCTGGCTTCTATCCCATATAGTCTGTGATTTATTTTTGATTAAACAAATGAAAGAGGCAGAAGGGAAAAAAGAGAATGAGGTTTTGTAAATCATCATAGTGTCAAAAGTGTGTGCGTGGAGTTAAGATTCCCTTAGTATTACAATAATAATAATAACAATAATCTCTTCTTTGCTTTCCAATATAGTATGGATTTATTCTAAGATCTTTTGAACATTTTCTCCCACAATTTTCAGATTCCGTTGAGGCTGAAATGATGAGCAACTATTTCAAGAATCCTGAATGGGGAAAACAGGTTTTGTCAGGGAGGGGAGTAGGTTTTGGTTTCCATTTTGTTTTCTGCATTGGTGGTGGTTTTTTTTTTTTCCCTCTTTAAATCATATAGTGATGTCTAGAAATTCAGTATTTCCTTAGAGTGATGCATTTTAAGCCCTTGGTAAGAGTTTTCTATGAGTTCAGGACTGGAGTTTGATTTTTTAAAAAACAGACTGTAACTTGAATTTTCATTTGCTGATGAAGCACAAAATTCTACAGAATTCAGAGTTCTTAAAAACAGGTTGACTTGGCTCTAATTAAGGCCGCAGGTATTCCGCAGAACTCAAGCTGACAAGCGGAGCTACGCAAGGCAGTTCACATCACTGGCAAAAGCAGCAAGCATTACAGCCGTATGAGGTCAAAGCAAACTCTGCTGTACTTTAAAAACTTCAGACAGATGGACAGACCCCACTGCTCTGTCCATACTACAAGTTCAATGTTAAAAAAGGTATTAGATATTTAATGGAGTTGGCTCGCTTGCCTTTCTCACAGATTTACACCAACAGTTGGGCATCTGCAAGAACCCAAGTTGCACACTGCTGTCTACAGCAGCACAATACAAACACAGAATGAAACAGAACATTTCCCCCCCATATGGTATTGGCATACTATGAATTTAAATGCTCTGAGATATATGTCCTCCAAGAGATTCTAGGCAACTTTTTCCCTTCCATCAGCAAAACCACTCAAAAAGGTCCCTGCCCTCTTTGCTGGCTTCATGACCCATCTGTTGAGCTGGAAAGAGCGCGCGTAGAGCCACGCTGCAAACAGGATTAATGACAGGATCCAGCTTAAAATTGACCCTGTAGAAAGAAAAGGATGGGAAAGAGGCACTTTCAGCAGTGAGTCCTATCACAGCAAACCTACAGTTGTTACCAGCACAGTCAGGGAGATGCTGAATTGGATTCATCTGAATTTAATTAATCTCACTTAAATTAGATTTATCTGAACACACATGAAATTGTATTTTAGGTGTTCATTGAGCACTTTGCTCTTCAGCATAGATTTTTTTCATGTACATGCTAAAGAAGCACTACATATAACAAAAATGTGATATAGCTACAATACTGTTGCTGAGAGGAATGATGATTTTTGTTAAACATGCACATTTCAATTTTTGAATTATGGAACTAATTATTCTGTTGAATTTAACAATACCTACTAAGTTTAATATTGTGTGAAAACATGAGTGACCAAGTTTTTGTATCGTGTGAGAAAATTGTTTACTATTCCAAGCTCCTTAATGAAAGCATCAGCAATCATCATCTCCGCCAGAAATTGCATCATCTGCGAGTCACCGTTATGTCATAACTAAAATGCAGAAAAGCATGTAAACCCAAGAAGTACTAGCATTATTTATGCTATAATTTAAAAAAATACAACCCCAAACTTCATTGCCAGGTATTACTTTAAGTAAATCCAAATTGGCTAAATAAAAGACAAAATCTGGAAAAGGTGCTTGCTCCTTTTTAGCTGAATTCTCTGACTGTCCCCAGTTACAACCCCAGCCTTTGCAAAGTCTTATTGCTAACCCTTCTCTATTCACCCATTTAATTTCCGATGCTTAGCCTTGGTGCTAAAACCAAATTGTGCCCATTTGCCAACAAGTTCAAAATGCAACAATAAGGAGAAAAATTGTACAACCCCCAACGTACACGTTTGCAGGCAGTTTTGTCTGGGATCAGATACAGCATCTAGTATTTCTACGTGCTGTGTTGGGCCTCACCGAGGTTAGAAGGAAAATTTGCCACTGAGTAAAACAAGCATAAGATCAAGCCCTAAAAACAAAGCAGTAGAAAATACGAAACCATCTGACTTCAGGTGTGATACAGAACTACAAAATTCTAAATCATAGAATCATAGAATGGGAGGGGTTGGAAGGGACCTCTGGAGATCATCAAGTCCAACCCCCCTGCCAAGCAGGACCAGAGAATCTAGGGCAGGTTACACAGGAACGCATCCAGACGGGTCTTGAAAGTCTCCAGAGAAGGAGACTCCACAACCTCTCTGGGGAGCTCGTTCCAGTGCTCTGGAATCCTCACAGTCAGGAAGTTCCTCCTCATGCTTTTTCTAGGCCTACTGCCTAGAAAAATTTTTTTGTGTGTCCGTACTTTCTATGATCACATACTGATTGTTCCTCCTCAGGTTTCGATTCTCTTTACCACACTTTGCCTTTGATATCATTAACAATCACCTGAGGTAATGAACTAGTTATCAAAAAAGCCCCACCCAAAACCAACCAGAGAATAATAAATGACAGTTTTTCTGCTCTAGAGTACAGGAGGCTTTCAGGTGGCTTTCTCAGGAGGCTAAGAGCAGGTAAAGACTGACATGTCATGAAATAACCACAGAACCAGTAAGACCAGTTGCACACAGTATCCCAGCCAGCTGCCAAAGGCTTCAGCAAAGGGTGTTTGTGGACAAGGGCATTCAGCACACGCTACAGCGACATGGGGATTGAGTTCCACATCTTCAAAAGGGATTTCCCCAAATAATGAAATGCATTGAGGAGCCGGGGCTTTCTGGAGAGGCCATCTACCTGCTAGAAGACTGCCATATGTTACTGAGATGTTTAGAGCTGAGCTTTCAAGTGCACCAACAAGCATAGTAATGAATCAGGGCTTTAATCCCCTTTTAATCCAAGTTTTCAAAACAAAGTTATAATAAAACTTCCACCAAGCAGTCTAAAACAATAATGGCAGTTGTCTGAGAAGGGCAGCACCCAGGTGTTCCAGATTTCATCTTAAATTTACTAACCCCTTTCTTGCTACTAACAATGATATGAACCACAAAGCTTCCAGAGTAAGTGACTTTAACTGTAAGGAACAGCCACGTTCTGAATGGGAAAAACAAAACAAGCAAGCAAAATGCCCCTACACGGTGTTGGATTTGAAGAGGTTATTGAGCTACTAGGGGCATTCCGATGCAAGGGATATATAGCCCCGGGTAAAATGAAGTCTCTATTTCTAATTAAATCAGCAGTAGTCACTCTGGTTTGAAATCTGGCATTTCCACTGAAACCTACTTTTCCAAGTTGTTATTAAAATATCTTCTCTACAGACAGTGAGGTTTCAGGAACATCAAAGAGTTACCACATATGATCAAAAGAACAGACCTCACAAACTCATGCTTAGCAGTGACGAGTAAAAGTTAATTAATACGGCATGCTGTCACTGCTGCTTCAGAGAACTTTATTTAGACAGAGAACTGAAAGTTTAGGAGTTTTTTGAATAGCAGACCAATTTATGTATTATTAAGAGTAGTTTCTTACTTACAGATACTACTAGGTAATGCATATCCAACTCACATACACTAAGATTGGCAACATTTAACTATTTCACACCTAAAAAATTATGGAACAAGTTTTTCTGTAATAGCATACGCTATGCTACAAATACATGAAATCAGGTACATTGAAAAAAGTGCTTTCAAAACTGAAGAGATACAAAATAATTGTAAAGAAGCACAAATTACTTATTATTTGCATGCATTAAGATGAGCAAAAGCTATCCAGGCTCAACTCTGATGTTGTGATTAAGCAAAAAAACCCCAATATTTTCACCGTTTTTTCCAAAATAATCCTTAAACTACTTTACCCTATTCATAGTCCATCAAACACAACCGAAAGCATTTGAAATGGAAATTTCTAGTGAACACCACATGTAAGACTTAAGATGACATACCTGATTTCTTCTCTAAACATCACCAGACCTACATATGCTCCTGCAAGGGGAACGTGGAGCACAGGTCACCTGGTTATGAACTCATCTGAGCATCCACTGTAAAAAAAGCACATTCCCCAGTGGTCTCAAACTGACTAGCACTATCTTCAAGGTCATATACCTGTAGTGTTCTACTTGAACTAAAACAGGTATTTTTGAAAGGTATTATATAAAAAAAAAAATCTCTGGAATTGCTTTACAATGCATGCTTTCTAAGAGCAAAAGTAGCTTTGTGCTTAAACCAGCTCAAAAATGAAAATATATATAATATAAGCATTTAGAGCTTGGTACTCCAAGCCCCTTACGTACTTTGGTGCAAGGCTAACTAACCACTGAGTAGCTACAGATGCAACAGCCAAGCAGACCCAGTAACCACCAACAATCACCCTTCTAGAGAGGGGCTGCCTGAATTTATCCTCTCAAAGAAGGAAATCAGGCAGAACCACATGATGGACACAAAAGCCTCCACCTGAGAAAGGTCAGTCCTTCCCTGCTGTTACACCTGAGATTCCTCCAGCTGATCTGATGCTTTCCCATCAGCAAGTCATTTTTGATAATTAAACAGGATTTCAAAAATGATGTTCAAACTTTTAATAGAAGAGGGGACGTCAACCTGAGAATCGGCTTCCTGTGATATTATTAGCAAGCTCATTATTTGCACTTCCTGAATACATTTTCTTATTAACAGATCTAAAACTGGCTTATTGCGTTCATCCGAAATACTCCTAGCTAACATCATGCCAGCTTTTTTTTTTAAAAAAAAAATAAACCAACAAAAAATAAGTGGTCAAGAGCTCAGCAGGAAAATGGAAGAGTTTACTGTGTTCAAAAGAATTCAAGGCTCAGTTCCATATCGGAATAAGCACAGAAAAGAGTAATCTCATATCTAACGAGGCACTTGGTAAATTATACATAGTGCTGCTTATTTTGGAGGGGAACGTTGCATAAACATAAACGTAGAATTCTCCAAAGTGTAATGCTTTACAGCTTGTGCGTGTAAACTAACGTCCAGCAGAATTCCTCAGATATGGGACACAAATGTCGGCAGAATTTGCCAAAATTGTCTGCAGATGTCTGCTGCGATCAGGCAGCAGGTCAGAACCAAAATGCTATTTGATGCAGCCATGAAAAATCAATTACCCAGGACCTCCGCGGTTCTGTTTTTGAAAAGATGCCAAAGTTCCCTCTATACAATTGTGTTCTTTTCACTGACAATTTCCCATTAGCCTTGTGAAAAGCTATTCCTTCCTAAATTCTTCCACTATATGCGATTCCGATTCCTCACTTCTACCTTCACGGATTCTTTCTGTAGATCCCGCGAGTCCTCTGAAATTACCGAATTCCCCGGAGTCTTCGCACTATCACAGTGATTTCAATTTCTTCTCTATATTCTAACAAAAAATTCAAAGCTGCGTGGTAAATTTAAGCCTATTGACCTTTAAAAAGGAGTAGCTGAAGTCAGCCTGAGTGCTTCCTCTTCACAGACCCCTTCAGAAGAGGGCCAGCCATGAACATTAAATTGGCAATTACTCTAGTAATGATTTCAATTTGCTGCATTTATGTAGAATTAAATATAAATGCATGCATCACCTTTTATATATTAGGAATGATGCTTTTTTCAGGATTATTCACCTTTCCATTTCTCACAGCTTGACCAGAAACAAGGGAGTGTAGGGACTATAAATGCCATGAATTGGTATGTATTCATTCATAATTAATTCATTCAATTATTTTGTTATGTGAAAATACAGCATATATTTTCCTACAAAAAGCTAAAAGAATTTTTCCTTAATGAAATAAATCTTTTTACAACCATTTTATTCTGCTTTAAAGTCAAAGTGGGCAAAAAAAAGTTAAAACATTTATTTTTTCTATTTCTACAGGGTGCTCAATAATTTACGCTCATCAGGCCAATGAGATAAATGGGCAAAGATCAACTTTATCTCCTAAGATTTTATTTAAAAATGAAGAGGTGTAGTAAATGAGGCTCCGTGTAACTCAAAGATGATGTAGTTATAGACTGAGAAGGTTTCTGTTCCAATTTCTGAAGTGGAAGCATCTTTAAACATACATTTTTAACTAGCAGCCCTTGCAGGCTGGGAACAGGCTGCCTGATGGCTACAATTAAAAGTGTTATCAGCAAAAGAAATACATGGTTATTTCCCGCAGCAATAAATACATAATCCTACAGTCAGCCCCGACAAACAGGATAAACACTGAAAAAACTGAGCGCCGTGTCAGCAGGCAGGAGAAACAAACAATGCATAGCACGAGTATTAGTTCATACTGGTTAAAATACGTCAGAGGGATGTAGAAAACATGTGGCAAATAAACGTGGTTCCAGAATTTTTTTTTTGGGGGACAAAACCATATAATGGTGCTAGGTTTATTTTCCTTTATTCTGTTGTCACGTGTTATTTAAGAACTAGGATATAAATGGTAAAATAAAAGCTGTATTCAGCCCATGATACCTTCAGCAAGACTAAGTTTTGAGTTTTAGCACTATAAAAACTGCTTTTAAACTGTATTAATTGTTATTTGTTTTTCCTTCAATGACTGCACAAGTAGTTTGCTTTCCTTAACAAAACTCAGCAGTTTTCCACAGCTATGCCAGAAATGGGGTGAATTAAAAAAACATGGAGAAGTAGAACTGTTCTACTTGATATTCTGCATATCTTAGTAAACTTTTTTAATTCATATTTTATGTTCTGGAGAAGTCCACTTACAGAAAATGCATTAAAATGAGCAAATATCTGCTCATTCCCCCTTCTAGCCTTTTAGATCCAAGCCAACACAGATCTGAAATGCTTTGCAGCGTGCTTTAAAATTTACTCTTTTTTTGGTTTGGTTTCAAGCTATTTTAACAACCTGAAAATTTGCTCAAATAAGAAGCTAAAAGTAAAAAAAAGAAATTAGGGAAAAGTTACTTTTCATTTAGAATCTCTCTGTAATTCTCTCTGTAGAAATATCAGCTGGAACAATTGCATAACTACTCAAAACTCAACCCTTTCCCTTGTTCCTGTAATATATTTATAGAGAAAATGCCATAATCCATTAAAATAGAAGTTAAATTTTGGGTTCGCTCTGTTAAAATCTATTGAGAAAGTAAAACACTAGAGAAAGATTATGTTTTCCTCCTCTTTAAGGTCTTGTAACAGAGCTCTGCTTCAAAGACACCTACATTTATAGAAATTTTGTTGTTCAAAACCCCCTCCAGAGAATACTCGTGCTACACTCCTGGCTGGAACACAGAGGGAAAAACTGGAGCATGAATAACTCCTAGAATCACAAAGCCATTAAGGCATCACCACCATCTACTAACTGGGAGCAAGTTTTAGAGATCTTTCAGGAAATATCTAGGTCAGCATCTGTCATTCAGAATCCTGCCTGACAAAGCTTCCAACTCTCAGTTAATGTTTTAAAACAGGTTTGGCATCTGGGACTGTTGCTGTTGGTAGCAAGCAGCACAACGTATACATTTACATTCAGCTCAGTTATCCTTCACGGAGTACCTTCCTCCAAAAAATTCCCCTCAAAAAAAAAACCAACTTAAAAACTCAGCAGGAATAGAGTGTGTTTGCTGTTTGGGAATGAGTTTTGCTTAGCTTTATGCATTTAATTTTGGAGCCAATGTGGCGATCCTTATTTACTCTGATGAAATGAATTGCACATAACTGCTTATGCTATTAAATTAGGAAGTTTTACCCAGTGCTAATCACTGAATGCTAATCAGTGGATGCATTTGGTTCTTAATATTAAAAAAAAAAAAAAAAAAAGAAGGTTTAATCTTCCAAACCTAGATTTGATTGAGTCTCTTGGCATTCGCTGAACCTCTTGAATAATTAAAATGGTTTTTGTACTGTTAGATATGGCTGCAAAAATGGAAGAATAAGATGCCAAGCAAATAAGAAAGAGAAACTTGTTACCATCACACTGTTCAAATGAATTTTTCTTTCCACATGAGAGACCATATACCTTCTTTTTCCACACTGGCAAGGCTGGAACAACATACTGCTAGGACTCCAGGACCTGGTGGCGATTCTTTAAGGCTGAGGCAAAAAGCGGCCACAGAGGAATGCAATGACTTTCTGATTATAAAAAAGTGAAATTACTCCCAGGAGACCATTCCATAGGGAAGACGTAAACTACTACCACTGTAGGCTAAGAAAACTTCCTTCTACTTCAAGTGGTAGAGAGCTGTACTTCAGGACAAAGGAAATCAAGGCTGTGGTCTTAATTCCCTCCTTCTGTATGTTCATAATTAATGGATTTCTGGAAATTGTTGTGCTGATGTCTGCAACATAGCCTAGAAATAAAACAAGGGAGCTTAAAAACTGTCTAGAACAGCAGAACCGACCTAGTTGTTGTGGGTCAGTTCACTTTGTTGGCTGCTGATTTATCTGAAGAAACCATGCTGCAGTTTTCAGTACAGACAATTCATTTATTTACATTGCACCGAGTCCTTCCTGAATGCTAAAAACCAAAGCAAGAACATTTTTAAAAATAACTAAAAAAAGACAAAAGCAATCCCTAATGCCAAGCCCGGCCTTAGAAAAACAGAATGTTCAAGCTGAAATGATCAGAAGTAGATCTTGTCAACAACACTCTTTATGGCATTTTAAAGTGTTAAATGTGCCTATTTTAACTTTACAGTGTGTAGACCATTTAAGATTGATTTGTAAGAGCTATTTCTCTGAGCAGCATGGTTAGGGATTCAGTAAAAGAGGACTGCCTTATGTTGCATTTGGAAGATTTTCACCACAGAAAAATCTGGAGACCCCTTCTGAGCAACGTTTAAATGCTCTGTAACCCTCATTCGGACCTATCATCAGTGAATATTTGCAGACAAAACCTGACCAGCTATTTGTGACACACTATCTCCAATAAAAAAATACCCCAATATCAATTCCTGGCAGGACTGCTGGCTCTGCCCCGATACAGACACAGCTTTTGCGCTAATGGACCAATTTCAGCAGAGAGCATGATTTTATGCTGGAATCACTTCTGCTGCTATGAGCCCGAGCCAGTTATTTTCTTATAAAAGTGCCCACACTTGAGTTCCATACTCCTCTTTCTGTAACAAAAAAAAAAATCACATCCAGATAACGTTGTCCCTATAAAAAGGAGTAACTTATAGCTCTGACCACGTTGGAAACTGGCCCAGCGTGATGTATTCCTTTGAAATTCCAAGGCGTATGGTAAAATAGCCCTTTTTCACCTCACATTAACATCAGATTAATAGCTTGCCTCTCAGGCCTGCACCTTGCCCATTTTGAACATCACTTGTTTGTTTACTTATAGAAGTATAATCTTTCGACTTAATAATGACTGTAAGAGTAACATTTTTAAACTGCTATATATACCCTCTGGAGGTTCCTATCTAAACAATATCGAATCAGGCCTTTGTTTGGTCTCACTTCCCTTTTTCTTCCATCCCAAGGCTTCTTTCAAGTGTTAGACAAATCTTCTCCAGTCTAACATCAAAACACACTGACAGGGATAAGACTGCAAGGCTGCTAGCTTCTCTCAAGCAATGCCACCCATTGATCCATGAATAAATGTTCCAGCTTCAAGGCACATCTCTGCTGTAAAGCTCTCTCTTGTGAGACTCAGAGGAGAGCTCCCTGTCTGGTGCCCAGAGATCTGAAAACCCGCTGTAGTAACCGGGGGAGTCACAATCTGACATCGTGGTTTGCAGCATTTGCTCGGATTTACCATCTCATTATCTTAGGAAGTGACAACAGAATTTAAAAAGAATTACATAGAAGATTCCAACACTTTGTTTTCACGTGCCAGCATTCTGTTGCCAATTTTTTTATGTCTAGTAATTGCTTAAAATAAAAACACTGCTTGTTTTCAAGTGACACAGCACATACTACAATCCTGAACCAAAATTACAAAGGTCTTGCATTCATTTTGTTAACAAATACGTTCTAGTGATGTTGTATGAATAATTAACCTAATAAATTACTAGAGCATTATATTGCCCAAAATATGCTAGCAATATTGAAGCTGTAATTGAAGGCTTTTAGAAATTCTGCATTTCAAAAACCTGTTTGAACTTCTCTAACAATAAAAGCTTTCAGATATGTGGCTTTGGTTTTACTTCCACATAACAAATAGACCTTAAAACATACAACTTCATTCATTTTGCCCCCCGAATCCCTGTGAAGTATTAGCCCAGCTTCTTTCTCAGACCTTGTTTTAAATCCCACTCCAGGATTAGGTCCTGGAAATCAAGAGCATCCAAGAATAGTAATACAAGTGCTGCTGAGTTATCTTCTGGGTCTTAAATACGAAGTAAAGTTATTTTCAACCTCTATGGCATTCACAGCTTCAAAAACTCACTACTACTGAGGTATGTAGGCTGAAAAAATGCTAAAACCTGTGCGTTTCATGGCAATACCTATAATAACAACATTCTCCTGAAATTTCATGAGACTGTTTTATTTCATGTCAAGTGCTCCAGTTTGTAAACAAAGTTGAAGGAGACAGTCTGAAAGAAAACAGGAGAAAAAAAAAAGAAAAATAACAAACAGAACCAGACTCCTGACTGAACCTTATCTGAAGAGTTGTGACGAATGCTGCTATAATATATCAAATGCCAGTTAACAATAGTCTAGTGAAAAAGAGCTGGCTTTGGGATATATTTACTCACGTCATTCTTGGCAAGCATTCAAAGTATGAGTCAGTCCTGGAACATTTATACTACTTGTTACAGTTAAAAACAGATTCAGGTCTCACTATTAATACCCAACTCACTTTTAAAAATGTTTTGTTTTTCTACACAACTGTTTCCTAAATTCTGATGTTTAAAGTATATTTAAATTCTTTTTAAGGAAAAAAATACTTTCTTGGAAGCAAGAAGCTATTTGTGAAGCAAAAATGGCAACGTGCAGTGACTGAACCTGATTCAAATTTATCTGAGCTAAACAGTGAAATTGAAATAGAGGTTTGAAACTAAGCTGCCAACCTGTTTATGACGGAGGTTCTAGCTCAATTTCTTCAAACCTTCTGCGACAGCTCTTATATTTGCAAGAACTGTCATTAGTTTTCCAGGTGAAAATGACTGCAAAATCTGTTCCAAAATCACACCGAGTTACCACAGAACACCAAACAGCATCACCTTTCAACTACCCCACGTAATTGAGAGTTCTGGTAACACAAACGAAGCAAAAAATCAGCAGTTACACAAACACACGCATATTAAACTGCTGAGAGCGCTGCAGAATCAGGAACGCGGTGGACTGCGAAGGCAGAGATCCCACAGCGAGCGCTGACCTAAGTCACGAAAGCCACGTATCGCAGCATTGCATCAGATACAGCTACTCCGCTTTCATGCCCACGCAGCTCACGGGGAACCAGCTCCATGTTTCTGCACCTGCAGCCTGAATAACTGTGAGGTGATTGCAGATGAAATCAACGAAAATGAGCAAGCTTTTACTCTCTGCAGAGCTATTTATCACAAAAGCCTAACTGCAGTGCATATAGATTGTAAGGAACAAGAAAAGGAATGGGAAATAATGGACCAGTGCTTTCCCCAACAGCTAAAAATAGTATGATTTTCACTTGAACGTACCTCGTCATTTTCGAGAAAATTATATAGACAAAAGTTTACAAAAACATGGAAATGCAATCTGGAACTTCATTGCACTATGTTCTCTTAGGACATTAGATAATTACAGAGTTATTCATACTTGATACACAACCCAAATATACTAGGAGTGAACATAGGTATTTTTTTAGTCAGTAATATCCAAGGGAGAAACTACAACTACTTCAGTGTGCTGCTTCTTTTGGTGGAAGGCATATAACACTGTTGGGAAGAATATTATAGTAGGAAGTCAAGGTGCAGATGAGGTTAGATGTGAGTGTCGGGTTTGTTTTTGTTTAACAGTCAGTACTTACTCAATCCGTGCTCCGTCTAAGAACCTAAACCGACAAAGTGATGTGACTGACTGCTATGATTTCGGCAGCTCCTCATCAATATTTGGAAAACAACAGCAGTACCTCGTTCACACATATTTGCACAAATATGTGCTCAGTCTCACCACATTGCATCTGTTTGTCCTACTCACACCCCCTCAGCGTTCATCCCACACAAACACTTGCTGGAATTATTTCATCCTAAGCAGGCTCCATCATAGATCTGTTTAGCACAGTATACAAATAGATAGGCACGTATGTCTCTATTACTCACCGAGGCGGCTCATCCTCCTGCTCCAGGCCCACGTCCAAGCCTCCTCCACACAGCCGCCCATTACACTGTGCTCCCCGCTCGTTTTGGGCACTGTTTGGGCCCTTATACTTTATTAGTGTTCTTTATGCTAATGTATATATACATACGCATCCATCCTCCTCAGACACAAAGCTGAATTTCCTCCCTCAAACCTCAATCCCAGACCACAAGCAGGAAGCCTTAGGGAAGCTCAGGAGGAGCGGTGGGGACTCGCTCACCCCCAGGCCCTGCCATCCTGGTTTTGCTCACATTCCTCTTCTCCTCCGCCATCTCACCACCTTCTCTCCAGCCCTGTGAGCCCACACCACGACCAGAAACAGGCGCTCCTCCCAGCCCACCGGTCCTGTTTCCACTGCAGTTCAGTGCCCTTCGCCTTCCCCGTCCCACAGCAGCCCGCCCTCCCTGGTGCACAGCCATGGTTCGCCCAAGTCCTGCCCTCCCACCGCCCCGCCTTGGCCTCAGGGGCAGCCCCCTGCCCCCTTGGGACTACCTTGGGCAGCAGCTTTGACCCTTCAGCAGAGCAGCCATTTTCTGAGGGGCAGGTGGTGGTCCCTGGTGTGGGAGGCCTGCAGGTCGCCCTGAGGGGAATCCTCTCCTCATCCTCCTCCTTCCTCACGGAGGGCAGAGCTGCTGGCCGAAAAGTGCCCTTCAAGGCAGCTGTGACGCTTCTCTCCAAGCCCCTGTAATGCCTCCGTCACTGGGGCCATCGGTATCGCACGCTCGAGGCAGGCTTGGAGGTAAGGGAGCCCGAATTTCACCCGTCTCTGCCTGCCGGCCTCCATTTCCCCACCTCCCAGGAGGGACACGGCACAGAAATATTGCTGCTTTTCAAAGGCAGGATTGCGTTTGGTCGCCTGGAATTGCTTTGTTGGTCCCTTCTCTCCGAATAGGAACGTGAAACTAACGATAGAAGGCAGGAGTAGCTTATGGAGCAATTCAGTTTATAAACAGCATTGTGTTTTCTTAAGTATACTCTCTGTTGTATTTTCCATATCCTATACAGTATATTTTTAAACAATATATTTATATTTTATATTTAGCACAGCAAAAGTATAGAGGTTGTTCACATTACTGTCTTATTTAGGAATGGAAATCTTAAGGAATAGCATGCTGAGGCCACAGAGATTTATATTAGACTTATCTATTTAAAGTGTCTCTTCTTGACGTCATCTTGTTGCTGTAAGCATAATGCGCATTAATTTCATGTGTAATGCCATTATTTTTAAAAAAGGAAATTATTTAGTGAAAATTATGGTTTTTATCCACACAAAACCTCCACTATCATGTACCTGACATCCATCTAAAAATCAGGAGCAAGTTTTAGTCCAGAGATTTTGTTTGTCTTGAAGGCCTGTACAGTTAACTAAATGTCCAAGTGCGTTATTGAATCAGTGATGAGCACTGCTGCTTTTTCAAAAAGAGCTGGAGGTGGTAGTGAAAAAAGAGAGTTTTACAGAACCATCCCCTCACAGGTTGCTCCGTGTGTTGAAGATCAAAGAGACTTTTGTGTCTTTTTCAGACCAGCTTTCTGGAGGCTGCAGGGAGCACTGGTTCATCATCTTCAGGCTCTTTTCTGCTCTGAAATGTTTCTATGCGCTCAGGATATCGGATCTTTAAGGCATGCATACCTCAGCAGCAGATTGCTCGTATTTCCTGAGTGCAGCTCAGTATTAGTCTGGGACCTATTGTGCAACATAATCATTAAAATATGGTTTCTTGGAGCCAAGCAATTTTTTGTTTAAAATAGTACTGTAGCATCTACACATATCCTTTTCAAAAGCCTGAGAGAATCAAAACCTATTTTTTAGAAGAAAATAAACACTGAATAAATAAGCAAGCCTTTTAAATCAGAATTTTTCCGATGTTAACATTTACAACATGCTGGATAGATATTATGGACAGATTTATGGCATTTTAATGGCTGATAGGTGAGTACCAGTCAGCAAGCTACTCCAGCCTGGTGCAGAAATGCTGTCAGACTCTTGAAGCCAACTTTCTTTTCCTTGGATTTTTTAAAATACTGCTTAAAAACTTTGAAATGTGCGAGACAGATAAAAAATAGTGCTAGGTAAAGAAGATAGAGACCTATACACTGTTTGCATGTTTTATTTGCTTTGTTTTCATTTGCTTTCAGATTATTTTGGGAAAAGGAAGCTCAGGAGAAAGGAATTTATCAAACAGAAAAGAGAGAAGCATCCCATCTCCTCTATGTGGAAGAATTGCACTCGAAAGAGAGGTAAAAACTGCAAGTCATCATTGTTCCTGTATGCTAAAGTGGGAAACTTAGACAAATACAAACATGTTTGCCTTTGGATCAGTTCAGATTGTGCCAGCATGTCTGTAACTAAATCTGCCTGATTTAAAGCAGGAAGATAAAACATTTGACATTATCAAATCACAGGAATATGTGTATTAATCTCTGTCAACACAGATATGGATGGCACCATTGAAACATAAGAATGCCCACATACATCTGTATCTTTGCAGGAATTGGAGAAGTATGTCCTTTGGTTGTGCAACTCCAAGGATATTAATTCAGTTTCTGATATGGAGATGACTATGCAAGTTACCAATAAGGCATGACTGCATTATCGGACTGAATTAGATGCCTTGTAATACTTTTTCCAAAGACTCGGTAGCTTAGTACTCAATTCTCGCTTATATATTTATGCTGGTCCAGACAGCTTACCTTTTGAGTGCTATTAAATATGTATATGCTCTCAGGAGTAACAAGATGGAATAGTAACTGACATTACCAAAAATAGTAAAGACATATTTAATCTTACTTCTCCACTAGTTTTATGAAGAAAAAAAAAAAGACATCATCTGCTAAATAATTTTGAAAGTTGTTGCACGGCCAAGGACTTTGCAGAAAACACTGAAGTTCAGAATAACAGTATCTTCCAAGGAGCGAGACCATTTCAAAGTTGCTGGTTTATTTTTCAATGGAGCACTTCACATAGTCCCTGACATATCATCCCTACACGTTCTCACTGGCACACCCCTGAGGTCATAACTGAAGATGTGAAATTTAAAGTTCATGTTTTTGGAGCCTGGTAAAAAAAACCCGACAATCTTCCTACTAAAATATAATGTCATTGCTCTTAGAAGCCATTTTGTGCTGCTTTGGCATTGAAAAAGACTCCGCCTGTTTACCATAATGTGTTCTTCTAAATTACACTAACATATAAAATAGTTTAAGCTTGAAGAAAATTTTATTTTAAAAATCCCTTCTGATTTTAAACTACAGTATCAATACCATGCTTGTGTTGATTGAATGCAGTGGGACACAGTATTTCAGTGACCATTCACAGAGGTGACATTCATCTCTAATGTTTTTATTCCAGAGAACAATGAATGAAATATTGTTCTACACTGTGTACGTGCAAAATATAAACAAATGGTTTGATCTTTAGCTTTTCAGTACTAAATATTAAATTATTTCATTAATGGTATATCTAGAAAGGAATTTGTGTTTTCCTACTTAAATTTGAAAACAATTTTCATGTAGAAAATGTAGTATTTCTTGGAGAAACTCTTACACAAGTATAAACTGCTTAGGGGGTGGAGACATACATATATACACAAATAAATGAAATGCTTTTTATAAGTTGAGTTTATCAGAGGACTGAATACCTAGGACTGAATTGTATATGCATAGTTTTAAATACAGACACATTATTTGAATGATGTTCTTGTTTTGCTTTCTTTTTCTACCTTGGGCACCTGAACCAGTGCACTGCAGGAATAAATAGCTAGTTGCAAAGAAAGAATTTTTAAAAAGGAATGTCGTGTTAGAGAGCTATCAAGTATTTTATTATGTTTAAATGTAATATGACTCTTTAGGACTAACTTCCTTTACAAAGTTTCATATATCCATATACCAGAACTCCAAATTATAGAATGATCACTGGGCCAGGGTTTCACGCTGCCCTTAACTTACTCTCATTTTATGTGGTCAAAGATAATTATATGTGTAATTTTATTCCTCCAGTTACGTGCAACTGAAGAAAGTAAGTCTACTATCTGAAAACTGACTTGTTATAATTTATACTTCCATTGCTGCTGTGTAGTGTTAGTCTGATGGTAAAACCACAGAACTTTAACTTCTTTGTTTTATCAATGTCATCCGGTTAACTATTTGCACCTATGTCAAAGCAAAAGTACCACTTTTCCACCAAACTTTACTTCTGCATTGAGCAGAAGCAAACATTATTTGTCACAGAATGATGAGTTACGGTCATAATTTGCATCGTTTTCTCTATCCTCTTCCATAAAAATGATTTAACCCAGGGAAGGTCTCTAGCTTCAGCATTATTCAAGGGAGTTGCCGGTATGCAGTTGTAAATTTAAGCAATTATTGACTAAACGACATTGGCCTTATTATCATGTCGCAGCATTTGCGGTTTTTTATGAGATTAGGTATTAAGTTGTTTCCAAAACAATTATAAAAATTTTGCCATTCATTCAGGACTTTATTTCGCTTTACTCTTCTTAGCTCTAGTTCTCATTTCTCATCATGACCTTTCTCTTCGTTGCACATGCTGATCATTGTCTATTCCTAACTTTTTATATTGCTACTCATTAGGATATGGCAAATAATGCTGTCCTTATTACCTGTGGTAACTAAGATCCTGCAAGTTATTGGCACCTTAAGCTCTGTCAACTAAAAAGGTCTATTCAAAGCCTTGGGGATTTAGACCCAAAACTAATGTAAACACGTAAAAATTTACTGTTAGAGTCTGTGGGTCATTTTATTGCTACAATGGGAAAGAAAGAAAAAATGTTTCTTTTGAAAACTATATTTTGTCAAACAATATTTATCTTGCAAGGTACTCGGCTCTATTGTAGATTATTTCTGGGTTTCACAGGCATGAAAGACAATGGCTTTTAAAATTACAAAACAATTAACTTGCTTTTCTGACATCTTTATGAAACCAGGTTGTTCTTTTGTTAACTTTTGCCTCCGCTTTGCAAAAATAGTCTGTATAAAATCGTCCACATACGCATGTGAATTTGCACTTCACAGCACCAAGGCTACTCTCTTCATTCATTGCCTTAAAAACCAAGAGAAACATGGTTGAAGCCAAAAAAGTATGAAAGAAAATAATTGATTCATTTATGTCCAGCGGGCAATTTAAAACAGTTGGTTTGAATAACCTGATAATTTGATAGATCCTGAAGATCTGTCGGTATAAATGCATAATAATGACATTATGACCTGTGAAACGCATTTCAGGGCCTTAGCCCTGACGAAGTTACTGATTGCCAGCCACTGCCTCGTGAGACTGGCTGCTGAGCCACTGTGACGTGACAGGGCTCTTGCAAGCAATTTTCCCCTGCAACCCCTTGGACTGTATTTAAATAACCTGAAAGCTATCGAAAGAGAGGCTCTGTAGCAAGTCAGACTGAAGGATCCAAATGAAGTTTAGCAAGTATGTCTTCATATAATCCGTGCAAAGCATGTCTGATGGAAATACGTCTGAAAAGCCAGCCTGCATGGTTTTCTTTCTGTCATCTTAAGACAGCGCAATGAGTCATTGCTCTGCTGAGCTTGAGACTGTTCAGAATTCATTCACTGACTCCACCTGGAAAGCTGACAAAACAATCAGCGTAGACTCCATCAGCCCCACCTCCTCTTTTCCTCCTTTTGTGGGTTTCCACTCCTCCCTTTGATATTTTATGGAAATATTACAGTTGCCTATGATAGCTCTCGCCTTTGTGTCAGCGATTGCAATAATTCCCTGTCTCCACTAACATACTACACAAACGAACTAAAATACCATATTATTTCCTAGGAACTACCCTTGTCAGATATCAACTTTCCATCACCAAGACTGGGCACCCTCAGTGGCAGTATGAATAGCAGAAAGCTCGTAAAGAGCCTTCAAGCCTGAAGATTCATTAGAAAAACAAAGTAAAATTCGAAACCATCTAAATGAGTTAGGCTGAGTCCAGAGCCAGATGTGCAACTTGGGGTGTTTCAGCGGCGTATTGAGAGGCTCCCACTCCACCCAGCAGACATTTAGATGACCTCCTGGATGACCTCCACCCAGGTCATCACGTTTTCATCATGTTTCTTAGCCCTCTTTCAGAGGTTATTCATCCTTCCCCTATCACATCTCTAGGGAGAAGCATACGTGTGGTTTTTCCTTAACTACACTATCAAAAAACTCCAGCTTAAAAACCCATTAAGAATGTTTGAACTAGTCCAGATAATTTTCAGAGCTGACGTTTCATAGGAGCCGACCCTGAAGATATGTAGCTGTGAAAAATGTAGTCCTCTTTAGCCGGTGTAAGCCATCATGTACTTACAGCTGGTGCTATATAAATGCCCCAAAACCTTTTTAACACGCTGCCTCTCATTTTAAAGTTTTTATGTTAATCACCGTGTTGGCTGGAAATAAAATTTATCAAGATCCTTTTTCCTTTGTGAGTCAACTTTAGTTCTTCAGTCCATTCCCCAGCGTTCACCGTCGCTGAGCGAGGAGACCTTCTCCTGATGGCTCTGCATCCATTCTAAGACACAGTGGACTGAAATGCTGGGAAGTTGTTCCTGTAAATTCGGTTTTGATAGAAGTTACCGACCTATGCAGGCAGACACTGTAGGCTGTTATTATCACTTTATTAAATACAGTTGTCTCTTTGATTGCCTTTGGTATTATGCATATCACTCTTTTCTCCTTCCAGAGGCTGATAACGCAGCAATATAATTTTAAGCATTAACTGCATAACCTTGTGTGTGTTCTTTTCCAGTGGCAGATATGATCCTGTCAGAATCTCCTAGGTGCACTGCCAAGATTTTGCCCTCATGATGTAATCTTGCTTTCTTTCATCCTTTACAGTCAATTCCCTCAGTATCTTATTGATTACTGTTCCACTGTTTAAGCCTACCACCTTTCACAGTCATGCATTATGCATCTGCTTCTCTTGCTTTTTTTTCTTAATACGTATCTGATGTTCTGTATTTTTTGGCAAATGTTACCATTTTTACTAACTCCCGTCTTCTGGAAGGGTGCCAGGCACTTCTATCCTCTGTAGCATCTTTCCACCCCTCTGTAAAACGCAGGCATTCCGTGTGGACAGTTTGCCTGCTGCAGTGATCTTGATATGAACTGATTGCCCTTCATTAAGTACACTCGGTTTTGCTTCCAGCTTCACAGTGAAACGTGCTCACTTGTTGTGTGATTCAGGGTGGTGGGAGCCTGAGCTGAAGTTCATGTTTTCTGTGTAAGCAAGATCCTTAACTCCACTAAGTTTCAGGAGACTCGTATGTCTTAAATTTATTTCTAGCTTTTCTTATCTACAGATGGAAACACTACCTAGCTGCGTGGGTTCCTGGAGTAGGGATGTTTTAAAGAAAACTGTTGGAAGGGCTATGAGATAAAGCTTTTTTTTGCCTTGTAATTCAAATTTATGTTCTACCCCGACCGTGTTTCCCAATGTCACTGACACTGTTGTGCGAACCCATGGAGTCCTCTGCAGACACTGAGAAGTCTTTTAAGTGCTGTACACTCATAGACCTCTTTGGCAGCTGTAGACACCTGGTATTAAGAGAGATGATTCGCTGAATGTTCCTGTACGTTGAGAGAGGTTTTCAAGTGGACGTGATTTACATAGCATGTGCTGATGTGCACTTTGCTGTCATAGGGAATGAGACTTCTTTGTCTATGGAAGAACACAGCTGAAAGGAACGGCAAAGGCTGCAGCCTGCATTGGCTGGATGTCTTCCATATACATGAGAAATCCGCTGCCATTTTGGATGGTAAATCAGCTTCAGTTTGTTTTGTTGTGCGTTTAGTTTATATATATGGATATATATAGTTAGTTTATATATATGGATATATTTTACAAAGTTACTGTGTGGACTCAGTCTACTCTGATCGCCCTTTTCTGTTGTCACAAGCTTCATGAGATGTCTGGGCTCAAGTAACTCTACTTATTACTTGCTTTTATTTTACAAATAGCCGCGTATTAGAAGATGCAATCTCCATGTGTCTCTTTTTCAAAGATCTTCTGCGACCTCACAGCTTACTCTAGGTTTCAATATTTTCTTAGAGAGCAAGGATAACACGTTCTGCCTACACAAATTTAAATTGTGCTGCTATTACTCCGTGTGGTTTCTGATTTATTACTTCTAAAGTCTCTTGATGTCCTCCAATGCTGAGGTATCATTATTTTAGGCAAAATGAGCCCTCATGCCCCAGAGATGTTCCAATAACCACAATGTAAATATTTCTATGAAAATATTTGAGACTGGTTATAAAGTAAAGGAAGATATGTTCCTTCTTTAAAGGTGCAATAACATCAGAAGTTTTCAGCATTTGGTACACTCAGTGGTCATTTTGTCCATCAAGGGATCTTTCAGGCAATACTTTAGGGAAGTACAGACTTTTTATCTAATTTATTTTACATTTTCTTTAGTCTATTTCTTATTATTCTTATGATTTTGAAGTTATGCACACAAATATAGAAATCAAAGGCAAGAGGATGAGACAAATGCAGTTTGTTCTCCTACAGAACAAGGCACCTATGGGGATAAACTAAATGTGACCCTGAGAGCTGTCAAGACAAATTAGCTGGTCAAGAACCATCGAAACAGATTCAAATTAAACAGCGTAAAACTAAAAAGAGAGGTCTCTCAGCTGTCTAACTTAACATTTAGACCTGCAGTGTTTAAGGAATGAGATGTACCTTAGTTTTTCTTTTCCTACAGGACACACTTATTTAAAAAATAAACAGTAATATCTGAAGTATTACTGAATTCTTGCCAGCAGCCAGAACAAGCTTAAAAAGTTAGGAAAAAAGACTTGTTTTGAGATGGAAATTAATTCAGTAAAAATTATCATAACTGCCAAACTGATAACGTGATGACTGGGAGTTTAAGCTGTAAGCAAAACCAATCTTAATTTTGCAGGCAGATGAGCCAAATGCCGCGAGACAGTACTAAATCACAGGTATCTAAATCTGCCCTCTTTTAACTTAAAACCCTCACCCCTTGTCCTGTCCCAACAGGCCCTGCTACAAAGTCTGTCCCCATCTTTCTGACAGGCCCCTCGAAGCACTGCAAGGCCACCAGAAGGTCTCCCTGGAGCCTTCTCTTCTCCAGGCTGAACAAGCCCAGCTCTCAGCCTGGCCTCCCAGCAGAGAGGTTCTGGCCCTTGGATCATTCCTGTGGCTCTCCTCTGGCCCTGCTCCAACAGGGCCATGTCTTTCTTGTGCTGAGAAATGTTCCTAATTGAGCCAAATTGATTCAAGAATTACCACCACAGTGCAGATGCTGTAGATGCACAGTAAGAGCTACTGCCCGCAACAGTGCACCAGATGTATCTGAAGTAAACAATGATGTTTTTCCAGGCAGTGCTTCACAGAAAAGCATACAACTGCCTTGTCTTTGTGCTGAAGGTTACCCTTACATCTGCTGGTTTCCTTCTGGAATTGACAAATGATATGGTCAGCTGGGAGCCTGCAAGATTTAGGAAGGGACGTATCTGTAAAACCTATACAGAAAAGTACATTCTACCATTTTTTCTGAACTGCCCTTCCATGTAGTTGCCATCTCTCAAAAGGGACAACCACAAGCGTCCAGAAGAATGACCACAGAAGTCCAACTCCAACATGCCAGCTACTGCACTATTTCTGAGAGGGGTTGTTTGCTGATATTTTCAATCCACTTTGTTCTGATTCTCAGAACAAACGCGTTATTCTGTGCAGCAGTTGTTCATCTCTGCCTCCCCTCGTGATCTTTCTGTCATTTCTTTTAGCAGCTTTGCTCATAAAAGCCCACTTGCTGCATGTATTGATTTCTGCTCTAGCTGCTCCCTAGAGCTTTGTGTTACCACTTTTCTGACGCTTATAGTAGCAACCCTCTTTTGCAAAGTGGAGATCCCATTTATAATTTATGTGTGTATCTATCCGAGCAACCACATGTTTTTATTACATTCTGTTCTCATTCAAACTCTGCCTTTGATGACATTCTTGCCCTGGTCCAAGAAAATGGAAAAATGGTGTGACTTTGGACTTTTGTGCGTTTCTGAAGACCTTTATGAACTGGTGATTACAAGAGTTGAATCAGCTTCAGCTGAACTCCAGAGAAGATTGAATTCAGTGACTGAATTCAGGATGAGCAAGATCAGATGTTTTCGGAAGAGAACATAAACATCAGTCCACATTTAGGCAGTATTCTCTGATGCTGTTTCCTGTGTTTGAAGCACTCGGTCTTCTGAGACGAAATGTTCTGATAAATGAGCCCTTGCAACTCTATCAGTGTAAAAGAAACAAAAAGAATGTCTTTCGGAATCAAATTTGTTAGAACTTTATTCCTTTCCCCACCCCGCCCTTGATTACTTACTTTCATTTTCTCCTGATGGAACACTTAAAATAGAGCAGTTGGTTAGAAATTCAAAACTGAAGTGAAAATTGTGCAACTCATACGTAATGTGTTAGTGTTCCACATTCTAACCATGCCTGCTTCTTTTGTAACTACCATTGGCAGGACTGGCAAATGGTAGAAACCAGAAAAAAAGTGACAGAATAATTTCTCGCTCTTCTTTTTCTTTTCCCTTGCTACCTATGAAGAGCAAAGGAAGCATGAGAGATCACATCAGCCAGGAAAAAGTAGAATCAAGAGGGAGATACGTGATGGAAATTCCTCTAAAATCGATTCTGTGATCAGAGGTATCATAAAGCGTGTGGAGAAACATGGGGGATTGCCTGCAGTTTTCTTGCGACTCAGAGGCGTCATCACATGGTAGGGCAGACAGCTGCACTCTTTAGGAAGCCATGACATTTTTCCAATATATTTATTAAAAGAAAAGGCAAAAAATATTATATGTGCTTATTCAATTAAAAAAGAGATAGGCTGTTTTGAACTGAAACACAAAACCCCAGCGCCTTCTCTAGATTAATGAACTAATTAAACTCTATAATGCAGAGAGTACTGAGAGAAAGGAGCAAACTTTACACATTCCCGTAATGCCTAACGCTGAGTGTATTTTTATGTCTTAAAGGTCTGTACAGTGCAGAACAGAAAAGAAAATAAGCATAGGATTTGTATTCTATTAAATTACTAAACCAAATAATTTTGAGAATAAGGCTGGTTATGAAGAGACAGTTCTCTGCTTCCATGTTGTGAGATGGGAAATAATGAGAAAAGTGGCAAGTTTCTTACCAATCTTAAGGAATGTACCCCTGAAATCATTATGGTTTCGGACATCACCCATGGCTTTAGTTCTGGAAGTTCCACACCTATAATTAATGCACAAACCCCCCATTCTTTTCACCTTCTCGATGGTGATAAAAAAGATGAAACATGAAAATAACCAGATATCTTTGCCCTGAGAACAAAGTTTCCTCAGTCTGTTTTACCAGCAGCATAACCATGTCACTTCAAAGCAGGCGTGCAGATCATCTCGCCTGTGTCTCCTCTCCCACGTCCCCATGGCCTGGGGGCTTCAGCTAGTGCTGACATCTCAAGGGTGGCACCCCAGGCAAAATGCATGAGAGTCCCTCTTTAAATACCTGTTTAGGTTTCCAAACTGAAGGTTGGCATTTGTGATAAAGTGTTAGATTCTCAGTGTAGAAAGGAACACTGGAAGTTTGGCTGATGAGATCTGCTGTCCTATTAGAATGTTTTTCTGCCTAAAAATACAGTATTTCCTTGCAAAAAAGGAATATTAAAAAGGAAGACTAAAGAGTTTTGGCAGAGGTGATAAAGCTTTTTCTAAGAGGAATGTTCAGGACGGCAGAAGATTCTTCATCTTACTGTAATTCTCCCTCACGGTGCCTACATTTATTGGCTTAGTGTCCATGCTGGTTGAGGAAAGATTTTTTGGTTTGTTTTGATGCTTGTTTGATCTCTGCACTGTCTGGTTTTTGACTATGATCAACATTCTAGGCCAATGCTTCCTACAAGGCACCACAGTATATCGCAAAGACCCAGCTATCTCTTTCCAAAAAAGCTGCCTCTTCAAACACAATGTTCCAGAATTGTCCGTCTGTCTTATTTGATGTCTTCCTCAGCCTGCTCCTCCTCCTTTCCGAATTTCACGCTGATGTAAAAATTTTTCCAAGGATAACATCAAAGAAGCCCGTATGCACGTCAATCCCTCAGCGATACTTAGCACGTTGCTAGCAGTTATGTTATGTAAATGCCAGAGAATCGCTGTTGGAGAAAAGCTGCTACAAAGCAGGTAGTGATTTAATGAAAAGCACAAAGATTGAAAGGGGTTTGCCGGAGCCCTGTGTGATGGGAATGTTAAGAAGCCCGTTCACGTCACCAGCTTCCCTACTGTACTTTCTATTCTCCCTCCTTTTCCAAGCCAACTTGAATCCAGGGAACTGCGCGCTAAGGAAAACCTTAAACTAAATGTGTAATCAGTCTAGCCACAATCAATGCAGCTCACTTAATCATTTTTATTAACTGAATTAGCTTTTCTTTTTTTGCTGTAACTGCATCTCTTTGGAGGCTGGAGCACATAAGGCATATTTAGAATGCAGTTAATTTGGGAAATCTCCATTTATACACTCAAAAGAAAGAACAAGGTTATTCTTTCTAAGAGGAATGTTCAGGTAGTATATATTTAAATGACAAAAACATATGTCTAATGCATAGCGTAACTTACAAGTCTAGCTCTGAGGATCTGACTCTTCTCTTGAAGCAGTGAAAATGTGCAGCTAAGAAAAGCATTTACTAAAACTGTAAAACCCCCATTAAATGAGAGTTTCCTGGAGTCAAGGAATTTCTGCTCGTATCAGTTATGGGATTACAGCCAAGCTAAGCCTATAGGTGTCTGGAGGTACACAGGAACAGACAAACGATCGCTGCAAGAACCTTTTAGGTTCACAGAGGCAACGCGGTTTTTGGCTCAGCAAGTCTACAAATTCTACTTTAATTACTTTTCAGAAAGATAAAAACGTGCCTTTGCCATTTGGGCACTGCAGATCCACCAAACGCTGTTAATTCATTGAGTTTGTTTGTTCATAGACGCAAAAAAATACAAGATAGTACCATCTTCTAGAAATAGTCCCATTGATTTAAGGGGACCATTCAGTGCACATGCTGCCGGGTGAATCAAATAATTTTAATTATCTGATATGAACATTTTAGAAGAGAAAATTCCTTTTGGTTTTGTAAGCAGCATTTTTAATCAATGCAGCACAAGTCCATTAATGGTTGGATGCAGAGATTAATAGTGAAAAGGCACCAGTGGTTGTTAGAGGGATAGGAGAATGAGGCATCGTATCCCTATAAGTGCTTTATTTTCCTATATATGTTCTGTCATTGCTAAAAAGTCCATTGTAACTGCTGCAAATGAGAATTGTCTATCCCTGCTGCGTCCTTCAAAATGCATGAAATACTAAAGCTGAGCATTTAACACTGGAAAAAGTAGACCGGGTAGTAAAATATTTCACTTTATTAAAATTTATTTTGGCACCGCATGATACAGGAAATTAATGTTTTTATAGAATTTTCTGAGGTTTTAATCTAGCGGTGTTTCTTTAACATAAGTAAATAGACTGTAGTATTTAAATGCCTTTGAATTCCAAGGGATTTGACACTCCCAAGTGTAATTTAAGCCTTTAAAAATGAATAAATATTTTATAAAAACACAGAATATATCATAGCATAATTACTCACAATGTCTTGCCCAGTGTCTGAGAAGTTTTCTATAATTCTTACACACTTTTAGTGTAGAAAAACTTTGTTTTATCAAGAAAGAGGCTATCTACCCATTTACTTTTGATTTATGTTCTTATATTCACATCTTGTTTTCCTCACCATCTTTCTCAGCCTCATCCTTATGCAAAACAAGGAGCTAAGTTGCATGCAATCCTTTAATTTCAAGCCTGATAAGATTACACGTTAAATATTAGCAGGATGTATTTTTACCAGGAGATTCTTTTTCAGCCACATATTTCTGCAGTGGCAAATCTCAGCTGGAGCCAATAACAGAATCACAGAATGCTTTGGGTTGGAAGGGACTTTACAGATCATCTAGTTCCAAGCCCGCTGCAGTGAGCAGGGACATCTGCAACTAGACCAGGTTGCTCAAAGCCCTGACACTGAACACTTCCAGGGAGGTGGCATCTACTGCCTCTCTGGGCAATCTGTTCCAGTGTCTCCTACAGTGAAGAACTTCTTCCTTACATCTAATCTAAATCTCCCCTCTTCCAGTTTGAAGCCATTACCCCTCGTCATATCACTACAAGCCCCTGCAGAAAGTCCCTCTCCAGCTCTCCTGTAGGTCTCCTTTAGGTTCTGGAAGGCAGTCCATCCCCTGGAAAGGATCCTGATTTCTAACTTCTCTATAGAATTTCAGTTTTCTTCCTGACTGACCTGCTTAAAATAATTAGCTTTTTCCTTATGCGGAACTGACAGCTACCTGAGGAACAGCAAGCATTCTCAGTGTTAATAATGCTATGCAGCCCAAGGCTTTTTTTCTTAAATTACTAGCATAAAGAAGATAGCAGCAAGTCATATTTGTTGAATAAATTGTGAAGATGTTTTAGCTTAACGGAATTAAAGATGAAATCAAAATACACAAAAAAAAGGAACAGAGAATTAATATTCTATTTTCCCGTAGGCTCTGGTTCATAAAGTACTTGGCTTATGATGACCAGAGTACGTGATTTTGTTTCTGTAAATGATTCCTGGTTAATGCTTGGCCATGAATTAGTATGTGATGTATCAGAGATATCTGTAAGGGTTGTTTGGCCTTAGACAAGGAAAAGGTTCTCCCTCATGGCTTGGGGATAACTTGACACAATGTCATTATGTGAAAATTCATCAGAGTTACATATTACAGAATCAAGATTCATTATCATAGAATCATAGAATGTTAGGGGTTGGAAGGGACCTCTGAGATCATCGAGTCCAACTGGATATTGCAACTCGAGTCATGCTGCACGTAGTCGTAACATGAGCTAGTCCCGTACGGAACACTGGTTCCTCTCTAAGTGCCCAAGGAGTGGGCAGGATAGCCACAGGAGTGACTCTCTCAGGTTAGCAGAGAAGCTCAGGGACCATGCAGAACTATCACCTCCTTTGTCTTTTCCACGTTCACTATATTTCTTGCTGGAGCTTTCAAAACACAGCTGCTGTTCTTTCCCTAGCTTGCATCACGGCACGTACCCACCAACGTCTCCGAAGAAGATACCTGAGCACTTACACCAAACCTTACGGCAGTGCGTTCCAACTAAGTAAATCCAGACCAAGCCTTGACGTTCCAATATGACCCCACAACACGCATGCACTTAGAAGAGAAGACAATTTACCACACAAAAACCAGTGCAACCCAAAACACGTTCTGAAAACTAGTTTTGACAATCGATACCTGAGCTATTTTTTGCTTTGAACATGTTTCAAAATAAGTGCAGCCAGTAACTTGACAAGCATTGCACACGTGTTTGGAGAGCTGCGAGGCACGGCAAGGACACGAAGGAGCTTTCACTCAAGAGCAAAGCATGTGGAGCAGTTCTGAAGGCCCCTATTCTATCATAAAAAGATATTTTTGTTGTATTTTTCTAACAATTAGCTAATGATTCCCAACCCATATGCTTGTAGCAGATGTCTGAACCTTCACAGGCCGAACTGTATTTATTCCTTCTGACGAACCGTTTCGTATTACTTAATAATAATAGTCAAGATCATTATTTCAATCCGCATCACTTCAAATGCAAACACAGCAAGTATGATGAATAACTGCTTCAATCTTTTCCCTTGATTAATGGCTTGTATTTGTGCAGAAAAACACTTCAGTCTTGAGGAAGTGATTTCCCCGGTGAAGCCCTTGCTAACCAGATCTTCTTTCCTGGAATGGTTTCTCTGTGCTGTGGAACCATGACCGTGATTCTAAAGTGCAAGCACCCAAAATGAAACTTTTATGTGCTACAGATGCTAATGGTAGTAACTGCCATTCCTCTGCATTGCACTGCATCTCCCTGACACTACTAAGAGTTGTTGCTCTTGAAATACTTATTACATGTAAAGCTTAGAACCTTTGTCTGCATCATAGCTGGTTTGAACTTCTCATATCTCTTTCGCTCCCTACCAACTCTGCCCGTCACTGTGGGCGTTCTCTTTAGGAGTCCAAAAATGCCCCAAAGCATGCAATAGCAGAGTTTGGTGTTGAAATACCAATACGGGGGGACACCAGAGCTCAAAAAAAAGATAATAGGCCACAATGTATATAAGGTTGCCATTAGTTTTTGATAGTAAATATTACTTTGTGCCAGGTTACCTGGTCTGAAAAAGAAAAAAACCCAACAAGCAGCAGGCTGGTGATAATGATCCTACATTTACATAGTGACTCTCACCTCAGCAGTTCTAAACTGTGTTGTGAGAGCTGCACGAGGACAATGTTATCCTTCTCTGAAATGGACCCAAACGTGCTCCTTGTTTGAAACAGGAGTGAACCACGCAATGTACACAGAGAGAACAGGCAGTGCAATCTACCTTCTAGCTTTCAACGGGAGTGGGTGAGGGTACAAGTCTTAATGCAGTTTTTCAAAGCATTTTGGCTCCTTTTTGTCACCTCAGTCTGTTGCAATCTCCGTTTATATCGTGGCAGTGTGTACTTGCATCAGGATAAAAGTGAAAATACCACCAGGATGGCTTGGTTTAATACCGATATAGAAAAATCATCATTCTCTGAATCATGAATATCATATTTACCTTTACCTCAGTGTATGGATTTCCAATCTGATGTACCTGCAAACAGTGCCAGTGCAGCTGTAATGAGCAGCAAAACAATTGTGTATTTGCCTCGGCATTTTTTAGCACAAGTCATACCGGCATTAGCCCAGAACCGCACTAGATTATTATGTCTTCTTTCAATGGATTTCTAGGCAGGTTTTTTTCAACTCCTGTTAGTATCCTCCTCATCTGTAAGCATTTATTGATTTTTAGAGTCAAAGCAATGAGTTAAAACACGGGAGTGGGAAAGAGAAATTGCACAGAGGCCAAAGAGAAGATAATGACCGCTGGAAATAAGCCCGGCTTTAATGAACGTTGCTTCTTTGCTAGTTGTGAGTTGGTTCTTTCAAGAGAAATCTTGTTAGATCACTGTCAATTTTAAATCAAAAAAGATAATATAACAGTGCATGGCTGTACTGTGATCTAAAATGTCCCTCAAGAATACTTCCTAACAGGAACAGTTTTACTACCTTGCCCAGAAGAGCCAGTCTGCAAGATACACTGACACGTCTGTATAAAGACTGCTACACTCTAATCAGGGATTTATTTTTACATGGTTACATCTCATTAACTGGCCTGACTTGTGGGCCAGGTTTACCCACATGTGAGATTCACTAGTAAGAGCTCGACTTGTGAGCTTTAGGATAGCTACTGCAGAAAACTGAACAACAAAACATGCTCTTCGTGTTCTGCTTTGCCGTACAAGTGCCACTGACAGTCATCTGGATTGAAAGCAACACAGAAGATAGTGCATTATAAACAGATGATACCTCATAGTCTATAAATACTATTGAACTTCTAATTTCTCAGTAAAAATCTCAGCAAATGCCCCTTTCCTAAGATTATTACAGATAAAGAGATTTTGGGATGGATCTGAAGGAAGACCACGTGCTTTCTTCGAATACACAATTTCCATTAATTATGAAGCATCACATGAATTAATCTCAGAGCACAACTGGACATCCAGAGATGTAAATCAAGTTTGCTGAATAATCTTGCCTACAGAAAGGGGTAAGATGACCTTCAGACTGAAATAATGTGAAATAAGCTCAGTTTCAGACTCCTCTGTACTTCTTGGATGTAGTTGAGAAACTTTCTTTATTTTTAGCTGTCCAAAGAATCAGAGTTCCTGTTTTGAAAAGTACTTTTTTTAGAGTAAGAAGCTGGCCAATGTTTTAAGATATCCACTAAATGGTTCTTTTTTTTTTTTTTTCTGAGAAACCTGTGTTCTTTCTCTGCACCAACACCAAAAAATGCAAATCCTATTATCGTTTAGGGACTGCTTAGTTGTGGAGTTTCATCACCATCTTTTGGGGATAGTAGCTGTGGAGGAGAGAAAGCCATTGGCTCCATAAGAATTGGTGATGGTCTGAGAGACACATCTAATCCATCCTCCTACAAATTTATAATTTACTAATCCTTTATATAATTGTGGCCTTCTTTTAATCAACTTCACGAAACTTTCTCAACAGCATGAAGACAGTAGGCCAAGGTACGGCTTGCACAGACAACGTTAACTCAAGCTCGCATGAATGCCTGCCAGGGTTAACCATAGACACAATTTATTTGCTCCTGCTCTTTCACACTTGTTTGCTTCATTATGAGAACAAATACAGACTGTTCTGGGATGGCGTTAACGTGGCTTAACGGTCTGCTAGAAGGTTTAATTTTGCTGGTGACATTGGCCTTTCGTGTGACAGCTTACCAATTTACAAGCAGAAATTGAAATATTGTCTATCATTTCCCTTCAAAAGATGGGATATTAATGAGATTTGAAGGAATAAATTTTATGAGAACTTCAGCAATTCAAATCAAGTATGACATTAGATGATGGTAAAGGAAAAAAAAAAAAAACCACTGGGGTGAATAATGTCAGTCTGACAGCACACAGAAGGACCAGACAGCTTTGGCTCACATGGAGTTTCTGCCTGGACATTTGATGTGGAAGCTGGACACCTATCAAAGATATTAATGGAATGCTTAAATACCTTTGAAAACCACTGCCTTTGAAAACGTGCCAAGGGTTAGGTGGAATTAATTCATTCCAAATACCAGGATTCCTCATATATCAGCCTCTTTTTATTGAAAAAGTTGTTTGTAAAAGAAAATGGAAATATACAACATATTTTAAGAATACAGCATGCTATTTTGACACTGGAAGGCCCCATAAAGGAGATCTCTTTAATGAAATAACTACAGAACTACCTTTAGACGTAAAACTTCACAGTGGAGAGAACATGCAAAGAGCAGACCACAATAAACAAGGACTAGGAAAGCTTTTTTTCACATTCTAAGTGATATTGATGGCTTTTGGAATGATTCAGAGATTGAATTAAAACACTTTCGTTGAATGATCATTTGAGCAATTTGGTTTCTAGTTAAAGTATTTCCTCGTTGCTGGTATGTAAATAACCATTTCTGCTGCTACCGTGAAAGGTATCAATAATTTGTCCTGAGAATTATCACAGAAACAAGAAATAGCTGATGAGATGCCCCGGTCTATCTTTCTTTCAGCGTGTGAAGGTTTCCTTACCACACTGCCTAGTGTTAAGTCCCCTTTTGAAAGTCTCAAGAAGTGTTTTCCTCCATCTTTCTAAGAAAATGATCATTATTTAAACTTATCCTTTATCTGCCTTTTTATTTCCGATGGGAAAGCTCCCTGTCTCTCCATTTATTGTTATAATTTCTCTGGTTTATTCCTTAGCTCATTATTTGTTGTATTTTTGATGGATTATTCACTAGCTCTCTTCATTCTCCAAAACAGCATCTCTGAGCTACTGCGCTAAGTGGATCCATTTCTTTTTATATGACATTCAAGTATTGAATATTCTAAACTTCTCTCTTAGTCCTCAACTCCTCTTATATTACTCTACCTGTTCCCTGCAACTACATGACTCAAATGAAAGTTTCAGTGTTTTTTCTCTGCATGTCTTTTTCCTCTGTAAACCATAAAGCTGTTTTCAGTAGAACTAAGGAAAATTCTCAGCATGGCTTGGCAACCAACAATTAAAATCTCTTGACAATGGGCAATTAAAATCCCTCCTTGGTGTTCTGCAATTTAGGACATTGTCGTTATGAGCTCATTGTTCACGCTGAGTGATCAATAATAGATGCCTACATACGTCTTTCCGGGTTTTAGGAACACACCCACTGCAGCACATCCCCTTCTAGTACAAGGTATGTTCCTATCCATTGCAACCATCGTTGAACCACCTCCCCCATGTCTTCCAGAGAAGCAACATTTCATAGCCTGAAAGAGAAGTGAGAAGCATCCTTGCTATTCACAGTAGATTTTAATGTAGAATCCACGGAACATCAATAGATGCCCCCTTCCTGCTGCACCATGAAGGTACCAGCAGTTGTGCTAGGGCGCTTTAGGCAGGTGGTTTTCAACTTGCTCAAACTGAGGCTGTTGAAATGGTAACCTTTTATTTCCAAAAGAATACTTTGCTGGAATTGCACACAATTTGCAACCTACAGAAGCACTCCTGGTTTGCCAAGCTTGAGATCAAAACTTTCTGGCGCATGTCACTTGGTTTATTTTATCTGTAATGCTTAGGATGGACATGTCTTTGTTATTTCGAAAAAGCCAAAATATTTGCATTTCAGGGCAGACGGCATGGTGCAGCAGCTGAGCTGCCTGCTGCTTAGATATCACCTGAGGTCTGCACTACAGGATTGTAAAAACTCCTATGCAGGACTGGTCACTGAGCGGAGGATACTGGGGGCACGGCAGAAAAGGATTTTATCATCCCCACGTTGTTTCTTCCACTCTTTCCTCCCATCGCTCTCCTTTTGTTACCTTCTCCTGGATTTTGAATGCGGTTCACTTCCAAGTCATACTTTCCTGGCATGAGATATATAAGGCCAGAGCTAGAATTTTTTAATGTTAAATGAACGAATTGCTTCACAAGCTGATGCTTACTGTCCATCTGATTATGAAAAAGGCAAGAAGCATACTGCTAGAGAATACTATGGATAAACAAGAGGAGAGAGACGAGAAGGCAACAGAGGAAGCTGGTGGAGAGAGAGCTATAACATGCTCTTCATTCAAGTGATAATTGCTGTGTCTGAGTTGTCAGGCTGATGACACCACTGTCTGTCTTAACTCAAACAGAGGTAGTTTTCCATGTAAACTAAAAAGCAGATGTGTCAAACTAATCCTTTCCATAGTGGGAGGAGTTTCAGTACCGTTATAGAAGACACAATTCCTGCCTTAAGAACCCCTGAAATCCCTAGAGTTTTTCTGGGCTTTGTCTGATGTTTAGAACGAAGAAGGTGGACATGTTTGCAGGGAATAAAGCTGAATGCATTTTGTAAAACCACTTTCTGTTACATTTTTAGTTTAAACATATCACCCACGTTATAACTAAAACGCACCACAGTCTTTTCATAATCCATTTTTACTGGAAAACAGTTGCTGGAGAATTTGAGTAGGAAAAACCACACATTGCATTGGCCTTGAATTCTTCTGAGTGCATCACTATAGAAGGTCAACAAGGATACTTGTTGGGAGCTGTTTGAGTATTGGGCAATCAGAAATAATTTCATTTTGATTTGTCACTAGAGCTCTTCACAAATACAACCTTATAATTTTTTCATCTCTCTGAATCCTGTAACGATAACTCCTGAGGCTCCATCTTTCCAGCTCCTGCCATCACTACAATGGCATCAGGGAACAGGGGAAAGTGCCATGTTTAATAAAAAAACTATACTACAAAAGTAGCCCTTAGAAGATACCTACAGAATTCTTCCGGGGGAAGGGGATGAATGTTTGCTCAGCAATATTCTGCACTATTGTAGTCTATTAAGTACAATGCTTCATTTAATATCAACAGTGTCACTAATTTCACCAGCAGAAATACAATACCCATTTTTGTCAGTGTGGCAGGACAGCTGTTCTCAGAAAGAACGCATGAAAAGGATTACGTTCTCTCCTTTTTAGCTTTTAAACCTTTGTAGGTGCTAAAACAATCGTGCAAAACACCTCAGGGCAACTGGTAACATACTTTTTTACTTTCCTGGCATATACAAACCTTGTAATATTTATTACGCCTCATGCATTATTTCCTTCATTACAACTAGAAATGCAAGACTTTAAACCTGTCAGAAACAGATGTATAAATATATTTCATTAGGTAGGAATATTTCTTTACTCAAGCACATGCGGCATCCAGCTGACCATGGTGTACATTTAGGAGACTACCCTGGGGACAGACCCAGAAAGCATCCAGCTGCCTTCCCACTGGGGCTGAGACACAGGAACGGAACCTTGCCCGACACTCCACCATCCCGACAGTGTTTTTCTGGCACATACAATTATTTTTTTTTTTTTTTTGCAAAAAATGAAATGTTTGTAAAACTTCTTTCCAACTGAGGTAGCCAGAAATACAGCGACACTGAGATGTTCTGCTATTTTTGTAAGAAAGAGACGTTTTATAAACTTGTAAAAGTAACTCTGAGGTGTTACGCATGGAGTCCTCAATGTTATGGAACATGTGTTGGTGTCATTCCTGCCAAAGCAAGGAAACACTTAGAATTAGGAGGGCAAGAAAGTGTTGTCAGCATTATGTCTGGGAAGGAACCATGGAAGTGCATTATCGCTCAGCAGGATCCAGTATCTTTGCAGTTTCTTGGCATATAGTGCACATTTAATGGGATCTGAAATTGTCATCCACAGCATCCAATTTATTCTGAATTTTGCTTCCTAATCTAATGCATTGTGAAGTAATGGAGAACTGGAGAAGGTTGATCTCTTCTGAATTTGTGTTGCCTCTCCGTGCTCCCCACAGTAGCCGGAATTTGAAGGTGGGGATTTTGCATAATGTGTGGTAAGAACATATGAGAAGGTTACAAGACACAGCAATGCATGACAATGGTGTCTGACTGCCTACATCAAGACAATAAAGTAAATTTCTTTTCATAATGACCTGGAAGATTAGTTATGCTTGATAAATGTGACTTGAGAGACATTCATTCAGCTCAGACTTTTCTCTGCAAGGAGAATTGCATTTCTTTAAAAGGTCTGAATGTATCTGCTTTATAGATAGGGAAATTTTACAACATATTCCTAAAACTCCAGATAATAAATATAGGCCATTAAATTGCTAAATGTTGCTCAAATCTTTTATGGAGATAGTGCTAATCCAGTTGTTTCTTAGAAGATATATAGACCACTTTCTAATTGGTCCTCAAAAAGGTGCTAGTGAAAATGAGCTTACAATGATATGGATCCAGAAATATCTCGGCGAGATAACTTCCATAGAATATTACAGCTAGACTTTATATAAAGAAGTCTTTGTACAATACTCTACTCAGCTTGTAGGTCAGCTTGCTGTGACACTACACATGGCCATGTGGTTACTGGGAATGCAGGAAATGGAGCAATGGACTCAGCAAAGTGTTTCATTGACCATCCAGGCTGCCAGCGCTACGCAGGTTGAATTAAAGTGATGATAGATGAAGCCTTGAGGATACTGGCTCTTACTTAGCCTGCCAGTCTTCTGAGCTTTGTGTGATATCTTAACCTCTTGGGTTGAAAGGAATGGGGCTTTTGTAAAGTATTAGTAAAAGTGGAGTGGGTATATATCTGCTTCTGGTGCTGATACTCTGATGAATACCACGTCTTCTGCTCTCAGGAGGCTATGCCATTAGCTTCTAATGAAATAATGAAATACAACATTAGGATTTTTGAACTTTAGACATGTGGAACAGAGGATTTATTTGATCTTGAATACTCCGTCTCTGACTTGGATTTGCTGGGCTTTCACTAGAGTTACATATTTTTCCTGCTATATCCAAACATTATGCATATAACTCTATTACTTACATTTTATAGTCAATATTGACCGCACCTCTTTCATTTTCCATGTGTACAGTAGGTGATGACCAAAACATGACATGCTTGACAGGCCTTTTGGCCAGTAACTTTTATAAATACTAATTCCCAGTGATCTGCAAATGTTTTAGAAGAAAAAGAGATTTGAAAATAATTTAAAATGTTGCCCAGAGAGGTTGTGGATTCTCCATCCCTGGAAGTGTTCAAGACCAGGTTGGACGGGGCTTTGAGCAACCTGGTCTCATGGGAGGTGGCCCTGCTGTGGCAAGGGGGTTGGAACTAGATGATCTTTGAGGTCCATTCCAACCCCAACTGTTCTATGAGTCTATGAAAGACAATTAAGATAATAAAAGATAGATTTAAAAATTAATGGAAAGAGAAGAAAGAAAAATCCAATTTATTCTCGTATCATATTCACTCATCATGAGAGTGCCACTCACCTGCGCTAGACTTCCTTTCCAAGGGACAATGAGCTGAGATCCTGCAGGTTTAGATTACAGTTTGTGCATCTCAGAATTAGTGCAGATTTTTGCATATTCTCTGCTAAATAAGATGCAATCACTCCCCATTCTCAGAACATCTGAAATGCAGATTCACCCCAGGCATCCACCTATGTCTGCAGCTAGGACAGTCTTCTCACACAGGTATTCTGGAAAATATAAACCCTGAAATACCCAGAAGGAAGCTGGAGCTATAATCTCTTTGGGACCATTTTGCATGTTTCAAAGATGAGCAATGACCCTCCAAGACATCTGCAAAGATGAGGGGTGACCTGACACATGCACGAAACCATCCCAAGATCTTGTCTGAACTGTCAGAAGCCTTGAGAAGGTGTTCTGTCTGCTGCCAGCAGGCTGAGCACATAAACTGTTCCAGAGGGACATTTGTCTGAGCTCTTCTTAGTTCTGTTCAAAAGCTCCTAGAAAGGAAATGGTCAAACCTGCCCAGATAGCTCATTCCAACACTTCCCTGTACCTAATACTGAGAACGTGTTTTCTGAAATGTGACTTTGACCACTGAGATTGCATAGCCAGCTTTGAGGGGTGCTCTGCTGACCCTTTCAAAGCAAATAGTTTGCAACATTCAACAGAGTAGCTGTTGCCAAGATTTATTACTAAAAAGTATCGTGGTCTGAAACGTCTAAGCGGAATCAGAGAGGAACTGCAGATAATTCTGATTCTGTGATTTTATAGCGACAAGTGGAAATGGGGCACTAGTGGAACAGAGTCATCCACGGGGGATCTGCAACCGTCAATTGTTGGTTTCACTTTTGAAATTGGTGAGGGTAGAAGGTAAAAGATGAAACCTTTGCTTTAGAACTGCTTGAAAATTCAACGCTAATTCTGAGGGCATCTCTCTTTGTGGCTCTCAGTTCTCTTCCAAACATATTTGTCTTCAGAAATAACCAAAAAGATGCTATAAAGCTTATTTTTTTCGAAATAAGATGTGACTGGGTTATCCATTCGAGTTTCACATTGCATCTTGCGAAGTCGAGTTCTTGCATTATGGGATTCTAAGGTCAGGAAGGGGGATCAAGAAAGCTAAGCATCATCCAGCTCAGTACCTCTAAGGCTGCTTTTGCAGTAGATCATAATATTTAGCTGTGTCTCCGGTACACTCTAAGCTTTTATATATTACATTCTGTAAATAGAGGAGACTCCCTGGTTATGACATATTGCTACAGAACAGGTAGTGATCTAATGAAAAGCAAAAGAAGACAGAGAAGGGGTTTGCCGGAGCCCTGCGTGAGGGGAATGCTAACAAGTCCACTCACGTCACCAGCTTCCCTGCTCCCAGCTCCCCCTCCCTCCCTTCCTTTCTCTTTTATGAGCCAGCTTGAAATCAGGGAATTACATGCTAAGGAAAACCCTTCAGCTAAACATATAATTATTCTGCACAGGATCAGTGCAGCACAGTTAATCAGTTTACCAACTGAATTAATTTTTATTTTTTCATGTCTGCATCTCCTGGTGAGAGTGGAGAAATTCTAGATTTAAAGGGGAAAAAATGGCTCGCAGTTGTGAAATGAGTATCCAAAGCTGAGCATTCATCACGAGAGAAACCTCCACTGCAGGCTGTTCTGGCAGACGAACCTCCCTGTTAGTCCCCAGGACTTTGAATAACTGACTCCATGTGCAGTTGTCACTTACAGGTACTTCAGAAATAACTGGTTTCCTATTTTAATTTTCAGCCGTTTAATGTCATTGCATTCTCCAGCTGTATTTCACTGCATTGTGTCTCATGTCATTTCACCGGATTGTTGTGAAAAGTTAGTATTTACTTGGACAGAGGCGTCACTTGACTGAAAATGAGTTCGCATTTTAAACAACCTACTTGTAAACTGCTTCACTTAGGAAGCACAACACCTTCAATGCTGAGAAACCAATTCCAGAGAAAACCTTTTAGATTCCACCTACAACGCAAACACAAACTATCATGCTTTAAGTAACGCTCGGTGCAAACAAGAGTCAGCAGTAAGCATCATACCTGCCCCCCGTGCCCCAAACCCCCCAGATCCTGTACCAGAATACCTTCCACGGTGCACGCCTGCGTATTAAAACAGATGGTCTCTGCTTTACGAGTGCTCACTCCCACAACCTGGTGGCCACTGCAAGGTGTCCCCGAGTTTCACAGCAAGTTCACAGGCCAAAAAGCAATCAGAGCCTCCAGGCAGAGGCATTACAGATGTGAATACTGAAGTGTAGGTTGTCATTAACTCACGTTAATATGTTAATTAAAAGGAAAAACTGACCAAGTTAGAAAGCTACTCTGATTCTTAGTGGACTTGCAGGCTTTATGGGTGATATTTGGTTTTCTGACAGTGCCAAAATGGAATTTGAGCAAGGCAAAGTCCTTTCACTTAAAGTACCTTTTGGGTCCATAGTATATAACCCCAGGAAAATGTTTAAGTCGTGTAAGAAATGGGTATATACCAAGAGAAATACTGCCTTTCCAAAGTGAAAACCACTTAGAGGTATTTAAAATTCTGGAAAATTTGGAGAAAAAATGAACAGTGATTGAAAACTGTTGTTAAAAATCTCTTCACAGTTAATGTTTTCTGCTCCTTTGAAAGCTTTCTTTTTATCCACGGTGCCTTCAGCTGTGTATTTGCTAAACTTTACCAAATATTGTTGTATAAAGACAATTTCTTTAACCCAAAGGTATCTAGAGTCTTAACTTCTAGATCCTCTACAAGCCTCAAGAATCCGTTTCTAAAGACTCGCGTGGCCTTTTCAGGTTGTCCACGCAGCTCCCAAGTTGAATTCCAGTTGAATGCATTCCCGAGAGAGGAGCTGTGGATAAATACAAGATGCCAACTTGTCATAATAATGTTCCTTAAAGCCTACCAATTTTTACTCTTTTGGCAAGTAACATTTCCTCAAGGAAAAGAACAGAGGGTGTCTCCTCTTGGTTGGGGCTTAGGCTGCAGCTGCTTCTGATGATAGCACGCTGTAACCAGAACGCATTCTGGGTAGCCGGGTCTCAAACTATTAACGTCATTTTCGTGGCTTTCTTCCATCTCCTCTTCAATAATTTGATGCTGCTGGTACTTACTGCTAGTTAAAGTCACAACATGCACTTTGCCAATAAAATAATTATAATAAACCCAAGCTACAAAGACATATTACTATGATTTCTCTATGAAATATGTTGTAATTTACAACCTTTACAAATAGAGCTAATTAAATACATTTTTTTAAGCCCCAAAAAGGCAGGTTACACTGGTAATATGTTTATTAACATGTTGCTTTCTATAGCAAAGATAATATTCCACATTTGTAGCATGGTAATTTTTCTAAAATATCTTTACTGTATCTTTTAATGCTGTCCAAGAGTACCTTACAGTATAGGAGACACATGTAAAAGCTACCTTACTACTTGAATACTACTACCCACGCAGACCTTAGACCTCTCTAATGCATTAATAGCTGTTTAGCAGAATGACTGCTGCTAATGAGGCAGACATACAGGATATATGCAAATTAGAGTGGCCACAATCAGGCAATTTTTTGTACAGAAAGGGATTTACAACTAGTTTTAAGCTAATTCTGGTACGGTTCCGTTTGTGTGTGTTGGGTCTTTTCCCTGGCTGCAATTGAAGGATTCGTTTATAAAGTTAATATAAATGGGGATATAAAAGGGGCTTGCAATTTCAGCGTGGTAAAAATGGACAAATGTGTAAGTTTATTGTTTGTGGATCTGCAGCACTCACGTTACCATGGAAAATACCTATCCCATGAATGCTTCAATGTTCATTGCATCACACTCATTTATACTTGAGCCCAGAGGCACACAACTGCCAATACCGTCTACTCCAGACGTCCCTGCGGATGCTGCAGGCAGTCTTGGTACAGAAATCTAACTGGCAGGCAACTCCAAACGTTGGAAAATCTTTGTTTGTATGACCTTCCTGCTTCCTGTGGTGTGAACGCCCCACGTTATGGATTAATGTTACCCATGATGTCATTAGTTTACAGCAAAAAGGACAAAAAAGTAGCAGGAAGTGTTTTTAAATTTAGCAACAAGTATTGCACACACTTTGACATTTAGTTTACATTATAATTTCAGTAATGAGTTAAAATAGCGTAACGACCTGTCCACTTCAAACCTTTTAGGTACTGAAAAGAAAGGTGTGGATCAGCAAACTCTCTTCTGCACATACGTTAGGAATTGATTTCAAGTACTGACATTGGAGTATGGGAATCAATCCTATCTCTAATGATTTTGGGAGCCATCCCAATGACCTGCTTAAGACATCCCAACTAACCTGAGTTCACAAACACCTGAGAAACGAGCTACAGACATTCCCTCAGCTACCATTAGCTTCGTAATACTGTGGGCTTGTAAAGGAATAGTTTGCTCACAACTGTGATGTGTCTGATGAGCACCTAAACAGCCCGATTTCGGTTAAGTATGGAGACAGCTGTCAGCAAAATGAAATCAAAATCATTCCCTTATTAATGACAAGACTTCGAAAGCTTTAAGGATATTACAGTGGGTGTCCAAATCAGCCCTCCAGTAAGTTCAGCAATCGCATTACAGAAATTATTTCCAGGAGCAATGTGCAAACAAAATTTGCACCTCTTCTTATATAACAGAGATCCCTTGTAGCAGAAATTGTTTGTCTCTGAGACAGACAGCTCATCAGAAGCAATGTATAACAACACTAATGCATCTGACTGCGGAAATACATTTTTCCCCACTCGGGAGAAATTTCCAACACTTGTCATCACCGCAAATAATTCTTCACCCTCCCATCCAACCCAGTCTGTTTGCAGCACAGCCGAGCATTATAAGGTGGAACGTGTCACAGCTCAAGGCTGTGTTGTCAAGCTGCGAACGTGCAGGGAAATGATCATTCCTGTCAAGTTATGGGGAAGAGTTTCCCCAGCGAAGCGGTGCTGAGCCCCGCGTTGCCCCCCACGCGTGGCACGGGCTGCACTGTCCACGGTGCCCGCGACAGACGGGGACACGGGTGCGTGACACGCGACAGCGGCACGAGCAAGAGCGGCTGGGAAGCCTGAACAAATCAGGACATGGCACTAAAGGAGCAGAATCCCTCGGTCCAGCCCCCGGCACCTTATGCTCCTTGTGGTACCCTAAACTACACACAAGTGCTGCACAGCCACTGCATCAGATCACCTGATGTGAGCAAAACAGACCTAATCAGGGCAAATTTAAAGCAACCAAACAGGATAACGTAACACTGTGCGATGCATAATGGAGCCATGAGACACAAACACTTTCTGTCTGCATTTACCAACAAATGCATCAGATCCCTGCTCAGTTCTCAGCAGAAATTCCAACAACATGCTGCACAGCTTAAGCAGCCTCTCTCCTCAGTCGTGTCTTTAGAAACTACTGTGCAAAGCAGCATAGGGATTACTGGAACTGAATAAACTCTTCCCAAAACAAAGAATGCAAGAGCAGATATGTAAATTGCAAGGATCCAAAGTACAGACAATACATGGTAATAAATGATCATACCTTTCATCCAATCCACTACTTGCTTGGGCGTCCACTTGCTAATAGGTTCCATAACGAGAGCCATCATCAGATCACTTTATCATTCACACCAAAATCAGAAAAAGGAGAGCAAAAAATGTATCAGAGCATGGCTGGGCTAAGAGAGCTGTAGGATTTTACAGTGCAGTCCAAAGAGAAGATGATGCTTTGTCCCTCCAGGTTTCTCCTGCACTGATTCAGTAATGTATAAAATTACACTGCTTGATCAGCTCTGGCACCTCCCCCACTGCACACAGCCTGCAACACGCTGGAGCACAGAGCCAGGAAATGGTGCAGTACGTATAGACTTACTTACAAAAGCCTCTACCCAGTGATCTACTTATTAGACTGGCACAAATATAAAATTATATTACACAGAGAGCAATTCGAGCTGGAGCTATTCCAGACGCTGAGTTTTAAGGAGCTTTATTCCGATGAGCTCTGGGATCTTCATCAGGGAAAATATCACTACTGTAACTTGATAGCAGATTGTCTTGGCTTCATTGTGAATATGCTGACTGTCACTCAGTTTAAAGAGAAGAGAGAAATATCAGAATGCCACTTGGCATCTGGCAAAATGCTGAGCATCTCCATCTTCACAATGCGAAATGTTGCTGGAGTCTCTCCCTATATAATCATGCAATTCAGAATGTCAAACGCAGTATAAAAAGTCTTACCCAAGAAAAAACTGTTGGAAGAAAACTCTTTTTTCTGGCCACGTTCGGAGCCAATATATTTCCTCCTAGGAGCTGCTCATTTTATAGTGAGAGAATGACAGCACTGGAGACTCAATTTTTACCACCCCAGCACTTTAATACAGACAAGTAGAGCAAGTATTTGGATTCAAAGCACTGGGACCATTAGTCAATCTCTCCTTTTTGTTAGGGAGAAAAAAAGAATGTCTTAAAATTTCCTAATACTGCGGTTTACTACCCTTCCAGAAGATGAAGGTGAAACACTTGAATGAGATGAGCCAAACAGCGCTTTTTGGAGCCTTCTGTGACTCCTGGCACTTCATGCAGCACAAGTTCTGCATCGTGTAGTTGAAGAAGTGCATGTTTTCTGTCTGATCCGTTGCCTGAGACACGCAGCTCCACTATCTTATCTTAGGGGGAGAGGCTCGGATTCCAGAAAAAAAAAGACAGAACAAAGCAGTTCCACCTTTCTCTTCAGCAATCTTTCATCTGTGCCTTTTCTTCCTGCGCTGCTCCGAGTTCCACCAGCACATCAGCGTAAGATGATGTTGTTACCATGCCTGCCTCACTCTAGAGCTGTGTCAATTTACCCAGGCTGGGTGAGATCTTTCCTCTCTTCCTCACATGGGGGAACACGCAACACAAATGGAATATTTATGCCATACTGTTTCAGGGTTCTTTAAGTCTATATAGATAAGGATACAGACAGGCATCCTTTTTCTTTCCCCCCAAAAAAGGTCTCCAAAGAGATGTTCCATTCTCAGCTCATTGATGCACTCTATCCTTTTTTTATTTTGCTTTTGCTTTGGGAAGTAGTGTGATTAGTATTCTATGATGTATTTGGAGTGCTCAGAGCACAGATCTCCTTTACAAAAGGATTCACATCAATTCTCCTTCAAGAAGGCTGTTTCCAGCTGAACAGCGTGTCAGCTTCCTCTATGAGCTTTGGGAGACCACTTTCAGGAGCTTCCGTTCTGTCTAAATAGCTGTTTACAATGGACATAATAATGACAAAGATTTCAAATACACAATAGTTCTCCTTCTAGGCAATAGACTAAAACTGAGATACACAGAATAAACATTTCTGTTAGTTATTGGAAACTGTAGAAGCTGTTTATTCTGCGACTATGCTTTCTTACAATTATTTTCACCTCCCTTAAATTCTTTTCAGCCCAATACAAGCATGGAGGAACTTGAGATACTTGTAGATCTTGACTATTAGATAAAAACTAGTGTTTCTCTTTGTTAACACTAGTCACAGTTTGTCTGTATTTTGGGTTTCTACAACCTTCCAGACAATTGTCTACTTTTTGTACTGTCTTGGAAAGAAATCTTTGAAGTTGTTAAAAACAGTAACTCTGTTTCTCTCCTTCCCAAGCAGATGATTTATTCAGCTTCGTTACCCAGTGCACAGATGGGTGCGCAGAGCCGTAGTTTGTCACAAATAATTCTAAACCCAGACAAACACTCCTTTAACTTATCTTATGGATCCATTCATTGTGGCAGGCCATGGACAATTGTACCCTGGGTATTTCCTCTGCTTGTTGCTTTGTTAGTTCAAGAAAGATTGATTTCTCCCATGACATCGTATGAGGATATCACAGAAACATGGTACGCCTTGTCTAGATCAGAAAAGGAGCCTGCGACTGGCCACAGGTCTCAGAAACGGATACAGCTGAGCAATAGATGAGGCCAAACGGAGCCAAGACCTGCTCAGACTATTTCTGTAACCACAGTTCAAGTCAGTTCATAGCACTTTTTAATATAGGTTGCCCAGTATGCCAGCTGAGGTAATGACTCTGAAATGAGTAATCATGGAATAAAGCCACCCATTGCACCGAGCTATCGTCCGTATTACTGACAGGGCTCTAAACATAGCCGTGCTAAAGTTAAATCACCTGCTTCACAGTTATTGTCAGCTATAGGCCACTGTAGTAAAATCAAGTTTGAAAAGTCACTGAGCAAGGGACTTTTTAAAAAATAAGCAAACCTGTGCAATCCCTAAAGCTATTCCATGTCTTTTTCTGTACATTTACTGCAAGGCTTCTGCCTGGATCTATTCCCCCAACCTACCTTGCGTTGCTTCCTAATACCGACATAAAAGAAACAATGCATTCCCATGATTATGTTCTTCTTCCAGGCTGAATACAGCAAACCAACAGAAAAAAAAAAAAAAGAAAAAGATCAAGGAACATCTTTCGCACTATTATTCTATCTAGGTCATGTAAATGAGAAATACTTTCTGACTGAAGTCTGCATAGGCGCTGGAGCAAAGTAAGGCATTTGAAACAGAGAAGGGAAACAGACATTTCACTATAGGATGCAGCGTTGTTGTCAAAGGCCTATATAAAATAATCCGGTAATTTCAGGCCATAATCACTGCTATCATCTTTGACAGCAAGGGCCTCGGGCTGAGCAGACTGGTTGAAAGGTTTCGAGTCCCTCCTTCTCCACAGCAGTAACGCTGGTAGTTCTTCAGCTTTTGAGCACTGCCTGGTATCTCTGGGATTACTAATTAAACCATCATTCTCTGTATTTTCATGGTCACCGTGGGAGGCAGTTAAATGTTCTCGTGTGTTTCATGGCCGGTGATAACTTTCCAATTAATGATTATGCTCAAACCTGGTACCGTCGCTACTGTAACACTGGAGGCAGTTACTTCTTGCAGTTGTCAGTTGTTGACAATTATTCTCATATTCTCTGATGAAGAAATAACCCTTATCTTGTGAACAGAGTTCTTTGCAAGCAGGTTAGTTTAAGAAAATCTTGACATTGCATTTGATAGCCATTATGGAAAACATTACCATGTAGTTCCAGGTTAAATAAGTAATGAACCCCCTGAAAAAGTGGTACGTGATGTTTTAACGTCAGGCATCTATAATTTATATTATTAATGGAAAGATAAACAAAATCCCTAAGGAAAGGGCTGCTGAACTCTTGGTCATCATTACAGTTTTTCATCATGTAATATTCACATATTATGCAGCTGCTTTTTGTGGAAAAGAACTTTTTTTCAAAACAAAGCATAGCTGAAATATTGGTTCTGACAGTTCTGTTCGAAGATGGGTTCTGCCCGATGCTGCTTTCACACACTCTCTTCTTTGCATTGTAATCTTCCGGACTCTCTTGCTTCAACGATGGAGGGCAAGAAAAGTGCCTCTGGCGAAATTGTACGAGACACAAAGTTTGTGCTATGAGGGACAAAACCCCCAGCTTACATTTGAGGTGGGGATGAGCAGACATCTCTACTTCATCACAACCCTTTGCCTTGCTTAACGCATACGTTCAGAAGAGCTGGAGGAGGCTTCCCGTGCTTCGAGCAGCCCATATGAGGGCTGTGAGGAAAGGGTAAGACCACTGCCAGCTCCCACCAAGTGCCAACAAGCCAGTGCTACGTGATAGATCAGTCCTACTGCTTTTGAATGAACCGCTCGGATCGACTAAGGCTATGTTGCATCCTTTCCAACACATGCCTCAGCTGGTGCTGGGAGGTATTTTTACCCTTACTCTCCTTTCTCCAAGCATGTGGAGTGGGGCAGAGCAGAAGGGGCTGGAGGGGAGGCCATGCCCGCAGAGCCAGCCCGCAGAGCTGCGGGTGTTCCACATTCTGGAGTGCCATCTACTGGCACCGCTCCGGGCTCAGCTCTGCGAGCCTGGCACCGGCCACGGCTCGGCCCAAACGGACAGTTCCTGGCCCGCTGGAGACACGCCGGGCTTTCCACCGCCTTAACCCAGCTGGGTGGAAAAATTCCCGTGGGACTTCAGCCTGCGTCCGCTCTCAGCAAGGGGAAGTTCAGGAAAATTTTCAGCTTTGCAAGCAAGACATTTTTGTCGTATAAACTAGGAAGCAAGCAGTTAATTTTTACCCCTGATGTTTATTGTTGCAGCGATTTATAGTGTTTTTTTTCCCATAGGAACCCACTGTAGTCTCTGCTATTCTGTCACAGGTATTGTATTAATATTCCAGCTTGTACATCGAGCTGCATTAGTAATTAATTTTTGTCATGCTTCATTAGGTGATATAACTGTTTTATTAATGTATGTTAGTGATAATATATGATATCTTACATTAATTTGGTAATAAAACACCCTTAACAAATGGTTGGAAATCAGGGCTAACATTGCTAAAATGCAAGAGAGTCAGTTTTTCTGGACTATACAGAAATTATTTCATAATCACTCGCTAACAAATATGTCTTGACATTGCTGAGATGTTTCTGGGCAGTGCTTTTTTCTTCTTATACGTTAGTGTTCACAGAAGCTCCTGTTCTGATATTCTGATATGTCTTGAGGGAAAGGTCCTCTATTTAGGCACAAAACATGTATAGTATAGACAGAGGCAGTGCAAATTTCATCCTAGCTTGCCATTACTTTTATCATAATCTCATATTTTTTTTTTTTTTTTTCCTCCCCCCAGAAATTGCCCTTTAGGTATTTCCTTGACATCAGTAGTGGTTTATATAAGATGGATTCTGTAGCTTACAGATCTCTAGGAAAAAAATGATCGCTTTCTGCAGCCATTTTCAGAGTTTTAAGTGTACCCTGAGTGTGTTAATGTCAAAAGTATCTGGCACCATGCAAAAAAATTAACATAATATGGACCGGAGCATCTCTGTGCCCAGGAAAGGCTGAGAGCCCTGGGGCTGCTGAGCTGGAGAAGAGAAGCCTCAGAGGGGAGCTGATCAATGCTGAGCAAGAGCTCAAGGGCCCATGGGGGGCAAGAGGATGGGGCCAGACTCTTGTCAGTGGTGCCCAATGACAGGACAAGGGGCAACGGGCACCAACTGGAACCCAGGAGGTTCCATCTGAACAGGAGGAGAAACTTGTTTGGTGTGAGGGTGTGGGAGCCTGGCCCAGGCTGCCCAGAGAGCTTGTGGAGTCTCCTTCTCTGGAGAGATTCCAAACCTGCCTGGACACGATCCTGGGCCCCCTGCTCTGGGTGAGCTGCTGGAGCAGGGGGTTGGATGAGATGATCTCCAGAGGTCCCTTCCAACCTCTGCCATGCTGTGTTTGTGTAACGTAGTTCTTCTCTAATACAAATCCATTGATTTCACTGAAGACACTGTGAAGGTACAACAGGAATAATTCTTTTCCCCTAGAAGATGAACTATGTGTTGCTCTGACTAGACTGCAAGTGTTTTGCTGAGCCGAGAACACTGAAATATTTTCATATTAATGGAAACAGGATCATCTGTTTTTAGTCTGCTTGCTAATATCGCCAACATGTTTACAGTCTTCCAAACAGCTCCAAATGAGAGGGCACGCTCAAACCTGTGAATCACTGTGACAATCTTCAAAGCATAGATACAAGAAGAAAGTACCTTGAAGAAGCGCCTGACAAATAAGCTCCTACCTTGCCAAGGAAAAGGATCAGAGACTTGTGCCACCCGAGCTCGTCACTGCTTCCCCCTCGCAGAAGGGTAAGCTTCGTGAGGACACAGATATTTGGGGAAGGCTTAACTTTGAGCTGCCGGAAAACAGAGGACTGGCAAAACACGTGCCTCATCTGCATAATGTACCTCTTCAGTTTGCCGTCATCGGTTTGGTAAACAGGGAGAAACTGCAGAAAAACCCCTTGTTATCATTTTTCCACACAGAATTCCTCTGGGAATAATTATAAAGTTCTGCTAAATTCAGAATGGACTGGATAGTGTAACTAAATTAAGGAGAAACGGGAAAATATCCTGCAGCAAGTCTACTTGAGTCCAACATGCAACTTGTTACCTTCAGAGGGGATCCTGCAGCATCGGGCAGACAATTCTACGCTCAGAATGAATTCACTCTCTTAATTCAGTTTCCTAAAACCCAGGGGTTACAGTATCAGCAGTCACAGGGACAACATGAGAATTTCTGAAGGCAAACCTGGACAATCTCCTTCCAAAATGTGTTTCAGCTTAACAGAAATTGTCAGTGTGATGCCAAAATTATTACACGTGGATCAACGGCCTGTATTATGTAGGTGTTATGTAGATCAGCCCGCATTTTCGTAACTCTTCTTTTCGGCCCTAAAATCTTTGCATTTATGAATTTTAAAATTTGAGTGGCTGTTAACTCTGGCTTCTTTTAAGAAAACAAAACATTAGAATATTTATTACTATGATATTTTTCATTTCCTGTCAATATATCCATATTTATTTGTATACAATATAATTTATATTTGCCTTTCCCCTTCTAGTAAATAAATGGAAAATAGTTGTTTGATAAAAAACAGAAAAAGTGCTCAATATACTTCCTCTGCAAGAATCATACAACCACTTATAAGCAATAAACCATCTGCTTCTCACTACATTAGGTAAACCATATTACTTTGGAAAAAACCAATAATAATGGGAAACTTGACAACAGTAATAAAACTTCTGAACTATTGATACCAGATTCCCCTGTTATTCATTATTTGCTGGCTGGAAAGTAGGCTTTGAGACAAAATTGCCCGTTGATTTTCCTGATGGGTTCAGTGAACTTGGTCTGTCTATTCTGTGTAATATTTAGGTTGAAGAAACAGCCACATTGCAAATGGGATTTGTTGTGCCACTGAGGGACGCTCGCTCTGGTGGTAGAGAGACAAGTTCAGGTTCAAGCATCAGGTTCAAGGAGAGCACTGGGGTGCAATCTAGGCAACGAGGTGGAGAAATGTTTCACTCAGAAAAGACTTTTTATTCTTTTGAGCTTCCATCGTCCTCTCCATGATCTCATGGTAAAATTTGCCCTACAGAAATATTTGAATTTGAACGTGGGCTTAAATATTAAAAGAGTCATTTTGCCTTGCAGAGATATCCGATGGGGTCACCCGGGCTGTGCTGCCAAGGAGAATATCAGATTCACAAAATTATAACAATGATTGTCATGCCATCTTCATTTTCCTGTGTGATTTTTGGTCCAAGCTTGTCTTTCATGTTGCCAAGTGACTGGTGACAGGCAAAGCTTTTCTTGAAGGCATTCTCAAGATGGCTTTTTCCTTATCTGAGCATCTCTGCAAAGCCCTGCTATTATTAGGTCTTTCTAATGCCTTGGATAAAACCTCAGAGATTATGCTCCTACTTTATACTCCAATAGCCTCTTCATTCACGATGTTTAGTTAGACTAAATATTTGCTTGGAGGACTGGCTGTGCAGTGACTACAGAGATACTCCCAGCGCGTGACTAGAGCCAAATTTTTTGTTGCCTTAATATTGTGAACAGAAGAAGAGATATAATAATCTGAAAGCTAGAGGAAGAAAATTCATGTAGGCCACTGATACCTGCCAGACTAGCCTAACATCAAAACACTGACTGCAGCCTTCATCATGTTTACTTCAGAGAATCTAATACGTGAAGCTTCCTAGGCTGCCCCTGGTAAGTCTGAAGGACCAGTGGAAGAAACATCGGGTTTAAATGCAACGCTGGAAGTTTTTCATCCCCTCCATTGTAATACAGACACAAGCAAAATGCTAATACTAAAGAAGGAAGCAGAATAAAAAGGTCTCTTCCCTTCAGCCTGTCTCCCCAAATTAACTCGCTTTGACATTTAAAGGGACCAAGAAGATGACAGTGATCTGTCCTGTCGTGTTTTCCACTACCTCCCAGCAGCATGAACCAGGAGGCTTTGCATTAGCAACCGGTTTTCCTCCTGTAATTCACTTGTCAGGACTCTCCCTTTGCTCTTTCCATTCCACACGGCTCTGCTCTCTCCTACATGCAAGAGCAGCTCTATTTTTAAAGAGCTTGGGAAGCAAACAACCTCATGTTTTCCTTTTCTCTTAAAAATGCACTTGGACAACCTGAAACCATTTTAGATGGTGACAACACGTGCTCTAATCAAGCAAAATTGGCATAAACTAATTATCAAGAACTGGAAAGCTCTGTAGCTGTGTTTTAGGGTCAGCTTTCATTTCTCTGTCACTCTCCTGTAGTCACAAATTGCATGAGCTCAGCTCCAAAATAAAGACCTGCCATCCCGAAGCCTTGTGGATAGCCAGAGCTGTCAGACCCCCCTGCCATCTGCAGCTCCTCCTCGCCTTCCTGCTCCTGATCCACGGCGTTTCCTCCCTTCTGCCGGGCGTCTCGGCAGCTCTGCAGCCAGACATAGTCCTTTTGTTCCCTGTGAGAGAAGGACAGTCTAGAGAGGAGGTGCTTCAGCCAACAAGGACCATCCACAGCCCTGCCATTAAAACCTGGGAATAGTCTTTTCATCTTTCCTTCTTTAGGGGGCTTCAACAGTTACAGCAATTCCTCAAATACTCTCTAATTTCTGACGATAGCCAAACTACTGAGCATCTCCTTAGGACCCGTGTCCTCCAAGTGCTGATAACAACTATTTTCTTCTCAGGCCTCCATGAGGAATGCCTCTTCCTGTTCACAGTCTCTTCAGAGTGAGAGAAACCTGCATTTTTAGCTCTTCTCTTAATGGGGCTTGTTTTGCCTATGAGAATGATTAGAAATTCTCCCTAGTGGCTGCAGGTCTCCAATTCCCAATCCTAACAAAGGGAGCCAAGACTCTTTTAATACAGGTATGATGATGACCGAGCCTTGCCCTTGGAGTCCCGCTGCATGTCCATCAGCAATCCCCCATGTCACCGAGTTTTACTGTTTTTGTTCCTCAAGCTTCTGTTAGCTCCCCAGTTGAATTCAGTCCACCAGCAGCAGGACAAAGGTTTTCTCTGAAGGAAAACATCTCCTGCAGTTCGAGTTGTTGTGATTTATTTTTAAGTTCAGTGCAGTAGTAGCAGCAATTTCTGGCTCCAAAACCTCTCGGTAGGTGGTTAGCACTGTGAGCCAGTGCTGGGAAAAGGTGAGACAGACAAAAAACCTGTTAAGAACTTGACCCTTATTTCACAGTCCCTGTACACAAGGCCCTGTGCCTTCCGTCTGGAAGAGCTTGATGGTTTTAGTGACTATTTCTCTATTTTCAGACTGCATTCAGCTTCCAGCCCTCATGCCTTCTTGGGTCTGCTTTTTATTATTAGGGAGATTAAAATAAAACATCATAAATGTAGCCTGAAAGCTTCTCCCTAGATTTAGCTGAGACCAGGGCTCCCACTGCTTGACTCAGCTCATATCCCACCTCCTCACTCACTCGGTGCCAATTTCCTCTTTTCTTTAGGACGAGCGATGCGGGTCCGGAGACGGTGCCGCAGCCGCCGAGAGGAGTACGAGGGGCTGGCTGAAGGCATCGGCACTCACACCTGCAGCACCAAGCTCCAGTTTAAATAAAAATCTACGCCATGTATTCCAATATTATCTCCTTCTTCATCATTGTTCCTCCAAGGCTAATGTCAGGATAAGTTGTCATCGTATAAGCCACACATTTAACATTTTCTTACCGCTTTGGTGAAAGGGAGTAATGGTGCAGCCGTCTTAAATTAATTGGAAAGAGTTGGAAAAAATACTGATTTCATTCATCTATCTGTAAAACTATTAATACCAGTTCCATCTATTATTTATAAATTCATTTTGCATTCTAAACTAAAACACCCAGCGTTACTTATGTTTAATGCTGCCTGCACATTTCACTAATGAAGTGCCACATCCGCCGCATTTCTGCATCGTAACTTTTAAATAAATGTCTACATTTCTACACCCATGTATCTTCTGAAGAAAGCCCTTACACCTTTGGTATAGCTCACCAATTTTGCTGTAGCACTGCCTCCTCACACTACATCACCGTGAAACTCAGCAGAACGTTTTTCATGGTAATTGAATGTTCTGCCCATATATACAGATATTTATAATCTCCGAGGGGAAAAGCTGTTTTAGTGGGTTTGCACAGTACAATTCATTTTCATATTGCTACTTATTCAAGGAAAATGCTGCAATTAAAAACAGCTCAGGCTGAAAACTTTGTGGAAAGCTTTTCCCCCTAAAATTCTAAATTACATGATTTCACACTTAAACAAAAATGTGTGTTTTGAGCTGTGAAAAAGTGACAGCAAAAAAAGATTACTTTTGAAATATATTAATTTCTTGCAAATAGCCATGGAAACTGGTTGCTAATACATCTTTGATGAACTTTTCTGGTAGGACATTGTCCTGGTTAGAATTCTAGTAGACATACTAGAATGTAAAAGTTAATTCTGCTGTTAAAATACCACTGGTGTCAAAACTTCTCAGGGATTGTGACTCATATTTTTCCTATCTTTCCAGTTTTGAGCTTAAGAAAAAAGGATCCTTTGGTGATTTTACAGCCTCCCGGTTTCCCAATTACTATACTTTTGTCTCCACAGGCTCAGAGTTTCTTTGCAAATCTTGCTTTTTTCAAGTTCTTTATTCCACTGGAGGATATTTATCCTGGGCTTCTTTCACTTTCATTCAAATGATTAAATACGTCTTGTGGAAAGAGTTATCAGGGGCAGTTTTTAGAAATACGGTTTGAATCCTTTGTTTCAACTCCAAATAAAAGACCATTAAAATGCCCCAAAAGAACTCTTCAGATTAAAAATTTAATTTCAAATTGGTATACATGCAGAAGTGAGGTGTTTTTCTGGGAAGGCTCCTTGGCAATACCTCAGCCCATCATCTCAATGGCGGAAGTCACTCTGTCACAAAAACAAACAAATAAGAAACAGTCTTTGAGAGCTGGTAGTGGGAGTTGCCTAATGAAAAGGGAAACTTTATACAGCAATTAATTTTGTCAGTGCAATTATTTTTGTAATTGCACTGTATATTATCTATGTATTTTATCTAAATGCTGTCCAAATAATTTTAAGTAGCTGATTTGCGAACTGGAAGCATGATTTTCTATCCAGATTTTTTAAACCTTTGTTGTAAGCCATGGATATAAGTGTGGGATGCTACAGAGGACATCTTCAACAAGGGCAGCAGGGCAAAAATATTGGAATATTTTGGCTTTGGACGTTTACCCAGCGCCGTAGGATGCGGTGTCTGCCTTGAAGAATCTGAAAAGGCCACTGGCTGGCCACCCAGCTGGTGCCTGCTTTTTCCAGGCACACGATCTGAATTTAATCTAGTGTTCTGCCAGGATTTGTCATAGAAAAGATTTCAAAAATAGAGTACTGTATCCTGGTTAAATGACATTTTCTAACGATCAAACCAAGCTTATTTTCCAAAGACTTGCTTGTCCCCACTCAGCACAAGCAAGCGACATTCTCCTCTTGCTGAAATGACCGACGCATTTGGTTCAACTCCTTCATTTAAGAATAATTTGCAACTTTTCTACGCATCTATTTCAACGTGAATACATTTTGTAAGTACTTGTACGGACAGGTACTGTGGCTTGTCAGAACAGTCTTGTGATATCTTCCCTAAACTCAAGGGGTCTTTTGGCAATGATCCCATCATATTGGTAACTGAGAGAAGAACTTTGCTGGTTTTATACTAAATCCCAGTTTCTGTTGTCGATTAGATTCGGATGGGTCACTGCTTGCATAGGCTGTGACCCTGTTTGTTGAGACTGCATTTTCAAATTATACTTATCACAAATGTTATGTCTTTGACAGTAAAATGTTCCCCAGGCAAACAAATCTTTTATGCTGACAATAAGCTTTCCCCTTTGTACAACTTTAGCGGTATCCATAATAGCTCCGAAATACAACTTGATGTTGATCTCCGTTTCCATGCACCGCTTTGCCTGTGCAGCACCTAGAAAGTGATGCAAAATCAGGGCGAGCTTTCATGGCCTCGCACCAGCTTACCCAGTGCCCGAGTTTAGAGAAGTCTGAGAGTCTGACACTTAGCAACTGAGAGAACAGTGTTTTAACCTGAGCACAAGGCTCAACATTTAAGGTGGCCACCTCTGCAGCACACGGAGGTGACAGGGAGAGGACTGACATTAGAAAACAATACAGAATTAAACTTCTATTTCTTAGAACTCAGGTCTTCACCCTTTATGGGCTTGTCGTTCCAGGCTTGTGGCTAAAAACCAGTAACTACTCTTCGAGTATCCCTTCCTAGGCAGTTGTGCTCCTTCTTGGAAAGGGACTAGATGATCTCCAGAGGTCCAACCCCTAACATTCTGTGACTCTTTTACAGGCATTTCAGCTGGATCGTGCTTCCTAGTTTGCTCAGGAAAATAATATAATTCCATATTAAAAATTATCATAGTCAGGTTATGTTTATGTCCATGACGAATTTTTCGCCTGGACTAAAAAAGTGGGCTCATAACTTCCCCTTTTCTCCCTGCAGGCGTGAACCCAACGGGCTGTGTCAATCAGAATGTACTCACGTATTAATACCACTTAAGCAAAGCATAAGGGCCTGGCTTGACTTGGAAAGCAGTTATGCCAATTAGCTTAAATTTGCAAGAATTGGACTCAACAGGAACAACTTGACATTTAGTTTGGAAGGTCTAAATGTTCCTGTCGAGTTCAGATAGCAATATTGCTGGTAAGGTATTCCTTTTTTCCGCTGTCCCAACTGACGCTACAAATACAAAAAGTTCATTTGCAAATGTTTACCTAGAATAAAACGACTTGCACGAAGGCCTATCATTGCAGCTGACACAGATCCCGATTAAGTCGAATCCCTGGCAATAGAGCCAGCCCCAGAAGTTGGGCTATTTGCTTTTCTGGAATCCTCCCTGGCTTTCGATGCTTTCAAATCTTTTCTAATCCTTACTGAAGGGCACAGCTAATTAACCTGGGAACGGTGCGACGCTCCTGCTTTTGCCAGCCACAGTGACACCTGCACGACATCGAACCGCGTCTGTAGATATATCAAGTAGCTCAGGGGTAAATATGTTTGCGGTATGGCACAAAGCCACCTTTCCCTCCCTTTTTAAAGACACACAAAGGATTTCTCTGCTCCTGCAAAGCATCAGAGACACGCCGTTTGCTGGGCTCTACCTACAGCATCTGATTGATGACAACAATTATGAACGTATTTATTTCCATGCTTTATACTTCCAAAGCGTATTAGTTCTTCAAGATCTTCATCTCCCTGTTTCATTGCCCTTTTTTCCCTTAGCAAACAAAGTGATATTTGGCACCTCCTTTGTAGTCGGCTTTTCTCGTTGCTGTTAAAAACCTGCGCTTTGAAGTACGGCTTCCTCTGAAATTGTAAAGTATGATATTGTGTTGACCACTGCTTCGCTCTCCATTTTTTTAATTCCCAGAGTTAGAAATTGATTTGTTAATGGAGCTTAAGCTCCATGGCCTGCAGCACGCTGCACCCTTTCATTAGCTGTGAAGCCAAGATAAACACAGCGATTTAGGTCCACTAAGCAAATCCATCAGCTACGTGGCATGACAGGTTGCTGCTGCTTTAGCTTTTGGATCCTTATTGAAACAGACTGCTAGGAGCTACTAATTTTTTTCCCATTATGTATCAAAAAGCTTGTTTTACTCTTAATATGATGTGTTAGGGCACAGTGGAGGTGGCCGTTCCCTGGAGACCAGGAGGAAAGGGTGCTCCCCATGGGGCAGGGTCTCACAGCCAGGACCGAGGTGCCCCAAGGGGCTGGCAGGGGGTCCTGTGCTAGGGACAAAAGACATCAGAAAGACAAGGTGACAGTAAGTAAGCCTGTCTGCTCTTTCCAGATGCCACTGCACCTTTTCTGGTTCAAATCATTAATTGAAATGATTTTTGAGTCATTCCAGGTGAGCTAAGAGACCTTCATCAATCAGTGCTATCCATGTATCCATATATATGCACTCAAATAACCCAAGTTGTGGGATGCTTAATTACAAATGCACATTTGGCCGAGTTTTCTGTTGGTTTTCTTGGAGGAAACCGAGAGACAAACTGACTAACCAGTGAGAAATCATGAGTGCTGGTGCTGCAGACCTTACTCTGACTCAAAATGGTACAATTTGAACACATCCTGGTAGGGCAATGTACTCCAAACCAGAGGTCTCAGTCGCATTTTACACGCCGCTGTGTGGGCCACTAGAGAGGAAGCAGTTACACATCATTCTCCACCTATTTCCATCTGTATGTGCTAGTTGTCAGAACCAAATGTACGGTAAATAAGATTCTCTCTAATGCAATGCAGAGTTGTCCTGGCTTTATAAACTGCAAGAGTGCAACTCCCACCACTGCTAACACTGACGTATCCACTAATGTGACGCTGCTTGTTTTTTCTTATAGTCATTTAAAATAGTATAAAATAATCCCCTAAAATATATCTGGTAAATAAAAATAACCTCATTTAAAATTATATTAAAAATAATCTCATATTAATGAGATTATTGAAACATGAAGCCTTAAACAGGGTCTTGTTTTAAGGTTTTAAAACGCTTTTCTGATCTTTTTCTCTACCTACTATACAGAAAAAAATAAGGTGGACTGAGACTGATTGATGAAGAATTGCATTGGATGGAGCAGCAGGATCCCTAAGACAGAAGCATCTGGGGACAAAATGAATCAAAATGTCCATGTGAGTGTAAAATATATTGTTATTTTACAACGAAATGTATGAAATACAGATTTTTCATTGGAAAACAGATCAAAATTAGTTATTGATACTGACGAACACTGCTTATTAATATTAATGAAGTTTTCATAGCTGGAAATTCCCTGGTCAAGCAATACATTGATCCTGTCAGGAAACTCAAATCCCACAGGTTGCCTTTGGTGCATTAAAACATGCGGAACACAGTATGTCTGTCATCTAAAATACTGATGGCTTGAATTACAAACGAGCAGATCACTCTGTATGGGAATTACGCCCGTTCTTTAACACAAAACATCAATCGTCCACCACTGTCAGGGCCAGGATATTTGGCTAAAAAGGCTTTTGATACAGCCCAACACATTTGTCCTGCGTTCCTGCGTTCTTATCTTGCTTTAAAAAGGAGACAACTGCATTTCTGCGCCAAATGCTGCTTTCAAGTGCATCACCACGGCAGCGTCGCCGGATGATAACAAGCACGGGTGACAGCGCCTAGGCCAGTATCTAAAAAAGATTTGGCATCTTGTCTTAACTCAGAGGAGATAAAAGAGCATTTTCTAGATATGCTTGCTCAAGAAGCAGCGTCTATTTAGGAAGCCAACAGTACAAACTATACTGCCTGTAGATAGATGCAGCGATTGGGAGAAGTATATAACCTTCCCCTCCTCCGAACAAATCTTGCCTTTAACGTTCCATCATTCCATTTTATCTGGGCTGAGATTCGACCACATGATACGTACGGAGGAAGTAAAACAGGCTGGAAACTATAATGTGGCCCGACCACAAGTGGGACTTTGTTTAAAGAAATTCTTTAAACAAATACTGATTAACACAAAGCCTGCAAAGCTTTGAAAAGACTGTCTTCTTTCAGGAAACAAGTAATTTGCATTTAAACAAACTCCGCTGTATGTAGATTAAAAAAAAAAGACAGGGTTAGTAGAGAGGGAAAATCACTTGGCATCAAACGATCAGTACTTCAAATTTATTGTTATCTCAAAGACGAAGATGGAAGATTACTTTGTAAACATATTTCTTAATGGGATAATTTTCTAATGGGTGATAGAAGTTTGTGATAAGATGTAATCTTACACGGTCTTTTTTGTGAAATAGATGTGGTGCTACGGGATCGAACAAAGCAGGGTATTTTACCGGCAAAAGACAAGGGCTCTCTCCCAGGGAGGACACTTCACCTGCTCTACTTGGTCTCAGCAAAGCTCAGGAATCATGCTGTGCTTGTAGAAATATTCACATTTTTGTGAAATAGCTACGGATGAAAATGTGCTTTACCACAGAACAGAAAAAAAACCCCAAACACAAGCTCTTGCCAGTCTCACATTAAAAAAAAATACTGCAGAACTGACAGTTCAGGAATGCAGCTGATTTTCCACATCCAAAAACATCAAGAGGCTTATCAGTGTGACACACAGCCAGGCTTCTGAAGATGGCAGATGGCGGAGTTAATTGTGATGCTGAATGAAAGGTGAGGAAGAATTTAAACACTTTGGTTTTCCAGCCTAAAAATTTGAAGACGGCAGCGCTCTTTTGTAGTGTGGAATGTGTGCTTCGTAGCACAGGTAACCTGTGCATTCCAAAATGCAGGGTTTGCTGTGACTGGGGACAAAAGTTAACTAAATCAAACAAGATAACAGAACCAGTGAGAAACACTCGGAGAAACTGGTGGATGATGGCTGTTTCCTTTATTCCCATGGACCCAGGACAACCATTGTGCTGCTTCTATTTTTAGAGGAAAAATCCTCCGCTTTTCAGACCCTCTCAGGCCAGTCAAGGGTACAGAAAAAAGGTGAGGAGCCCGTAACGAGGGGGATAGGCATGATCTTCTCAATGTTTATGAATCTCTAAAGAGCGTGGATCAAGAGGATGGGGCCAGACTCTCAGTGGTGCCCAGTCATAGGGCGAATGGCAACGGGCACCAACTGGAGCCCAGGAGGTTCCATCTGAGCAGCAGGAGAAACTTGTTTGCTGTGAGGGTGTGGGAGCCTGGCCCAGGCTGCCCAGAGAGGTTGTGGAGTCTCCTTCTCTGGAGAGATTCCAAACCTGCCTGGACATGATCCTGGGCCCCCTGCTCTGGGTGAGCTGCTGGAGCAGGGGGTTGGATGAGATGATCTCCAGAGGTCCCTTCCAATCCCCACCATGCTGGGGTTCTGGGATTCTGTGAGCTTTAGTGGACATACAATAAAAGTGCGGGCCCACAGTTAGAAAAGAAGGAGCAGAGGAACGTGTGCTTGTGGGAGACCTGAGCAAATGGGAAAACCTCTAGAGAAACTGGAGTCAAACAGAACGAAAGTGCTGCCTAACATAAATGCTTTGAAGATTCCAACTTAACATTGTCTCAGTTGCTTTTCCAGAAGCTCACAGGAAATAAGAATTGCTTGTGCATCACCTTTAGGTGAATCACCTTATCAACAGAAGTGGGGCTTGGAGTGGCTGTTAAATCACCGGAGGGGCCATACGGATTTGCCAGGCCATTGATAGTGATACTCGCTATCACAAATAAACCTCTGCATGAGCAGGAAGAAAGCTGTGCCCATCTCATTTTGCCCCTTGCATCTCTAGATTGGGCTTGTGATACTCCAAGTAGTAAAAGGAAAATTGTGAGAACGATAATGCAGGAAAACTGGGGCAGAGCGAGTTTCCATACCGTTCTGAAAAGCAACAAAACTCCAAAGAGTTCACCCTAGCTGAAAACTCAGCTCCATCCTGGCTTGTACGGCAAGAAATGGACACATCCAAGAGAAACCAAATGGCTTCAAAAAGATTTACTGGTTTTTATTACTTCAGAAAACAAATGCCCCCTCCTTTCAGGAAGTCTGTAACAGCAAAGTCTGAAACAGTAGACGGGTGGATTCTGTACAACAGGCATCACCATCCAGAAAAATATGGGATTAATTTGTAAAGGCTTCTGAGAACAGGTCAATCACACAGGGAGGAAAAAAGTGATGGGTTCCCACCCCGGCTCTTTGCTTCCTCCTGAACCTACTAGTTTTGTTTTCATTTTTATCTTTGAAATACTTTAACTTCTCTATGCTAGCAGTATTAATAGTGGGAAGACGAATATTCAATACTTACCTCCCTCTTTTTTTTGATGTATAGCTTTTTTATATATTCCTCAAGTTCACAGTTTTCACAGCTCACTGTATGAAAAATTATTAAAGGTAATAAAAAGAAAAGGAAATAGCATTCCTGATTTTCATAAAAATATCCCAAGCCATAAAAAAGTGGAACAAATCCCTAAAATATAGACCCAGCCAGGCTCTTTCGCGTATTTTTTTTTCCCTGCAAGCACCAGCTGTTTTTTTGCATACCAGCATAAGGGACACATTTGCAGATTTTTATGGGAGCTTTGTTTATGCACTGGCTGAGGATTAATAACTAATTTTAACTAATGTGGCAAAACCAAGTTCAAAGAAGACGGAAAATTTGTAAATCTTGTAAGACCACTAATTCTGGCTGTGTTCTCAGATGCAAAAAAGGCGCCGCGCGGAATTTTCCGTATTAACATTTTTACTAAGGTTTACACACTGTAATCCTTTCTCCAGCACTGCTTCACAAGGAACCTCCTGATTTAGCAGATCTTCTGGATTCTCCCATACATTTTCCCAAGCACAAGTTCAACACTGTTCTTTCTGGGGACAAGGAGACGGGGTTCAATGACAAGATGAGGTCCCTTTTGGGCTGGTGCTACGTAGCTACAGGAGTTAATGAAATTGCAAGTGACTTGTTTGAGATCAGGAGGTATCACACCAATTTGGTGTGATTTTGTGGTGTTCCACCACATAAATTGCTGGTGGAACACCCTTGTGCTCCTTCCCACCCTGCTCTCACCCCTCTCTGAGAGGCCACCGCTCTACCAGGTCCTCCTCAGGGCTGGCTTAGACGTATGTCCTTTAAGGCATCACCAGAATAATGGCATAATGACTGAGTGAAGCCATCCTAAGGAGAGCTCCTGTTCAGTGGGTTGGTTTTGCCTCACTGGCATTTGTAGTGGCCTTTAGATCGGACAGAACGCTACACGAAGTAGCAGCTGTTGCTCTAAGCTGTACGGCCAAACTCGTTGAGGTTCATTGCCTGGGGGTCACACACCAGCTCCTCTCTCCGGGAGCATCCTTACAGAGACTTCTCTCACCTGCATGATCTGCTAAAAATGGGGTGAACTGCTGGAAAAAGGAGAAGGTCTTTGAAGGAGGAAGAGAGGAATTGTGTGATTTTACAGCCGGGCTGAAGAAGAAATAGGGCTTTTGACCTGCTCCGTATTCCATGTGGGAGTGACGGGACAGGCCCAGCCTGCGGCCACCGTTGGAGCAGGGAATGACCCCGCACAGCGTTAGAAACCAGCGCACGTACTCCCCAGAAACGCTTTCTCTGCCACGTAGAAGCAGTAACCCATACTGAGCTAAGTAACTAATAGTAAGCTGAGCTAATTAGTTTAATGAGCTCATACAAAGTAGCTACATCAGAGAGTCTTGCTTTGATGCTAATTCCCTCATGTAAGAAGTCCTTTTATGTGCTGGGCTACTGTTTAAACCACTGGACCAATTTGCCAGCCCCCGTTAATTTAAATCTGTTATTAATGAATGAGAAACCACGTGGATCTAGTTGCAGGAGAAGAACATTTGCTTTATTTTGTCCCGCCATTGTTTTTTCCTCAGGGTTTGTCTCATCGAGAGGCAATACCAGGGAAGAAAGTAAGGATCATGAAGCTCCTTCTGGAGCCTGTCCCTGCCGCAGCTTTTTTAACCTGTACATTCAGTTTACTCTTCCGTGCTGTAAAGTTTGTACCCTCGAGCGCATCTCTTCCACCCTGCTCCTACTACTAGTATCAATAGGTTCTTTTCACATTTCCTTCACCTCTTTTTTCCTTTCCTGTTCCGCTTGCCGGATAGAGACTTTTCCGCTTAAGCTCTTTGTCGTACCTTTTCTACCAAGGCCAATTCCTGTTCCTGTGATCTGTAAACCCTTTATGCGGTCACAAGGCTGCCTATTGGCTTCTTTGGTAACTTCAGTGTGCAGCTGATGTCTCCTTGAAGAATGATTCTATGACTTTTTGATATAAACTATAGAAAAAAGCACCTGTGAGCCCATTGTTAGTCAGATAAGAGCCCTTGAAATTCTACTTTCTATTATTCAACATTTAAAAAGAGCTTAATAAGCTGTATTTTATCAAGCACCACTGCATCTTTTTCAAAGGATTTTAGAGAGACTGTCTCACCATTTTGGTTTCCCAAGCCCCAGATAACGTGAGAACATCCCAAATTTCTCTGGAATCATTCTGTAGCGAATTCCAAACTAGTATTTTCCATAAAAGTGGTTTTTATGGCTGCTCTGGTTGTTACAAGGTGACTGTGGATGGCACACAGAGGGGGGGAACAGATCCAGGGGGAGAAGCAGCGTAATACAAGATTTAGGGTTTAAAATACATGGACTATCCGTAAGATCCTCTGATTAAACTCAGGGCATTTCCTACCGCGCCTAATCCAATAGAATCGGGGGCTGCTACTCCAGGGATAACACCCCCCACCCTTTCCCTGTCCTCAGCTGCTTCCTCACACTGGTTTTCTGTGGTGGATCGAGCAGCTCGATGTCTCGTGTATGATCCGGATTTGTTGGAAGCACGCAGAGCTCTCGACATCACCAGGAGGGACGCATGTTACCAGAGCAAAGCTGGGTTGGTCCGTCCTCTGCCTTATGGAGCAGGAAAGCTGGAGTAACAACCAGCGCTTTCCTGAAACGATTCCAGGAATCTGAGATTGTTAGCTCAATTAAGCTTTATTACTTGACTATCTTTCCAGAGTGGTGAAGGAAATGTGGCTACAACGTGGACAGAACACGAACTCCTCTCAACCGGTAAAGGACGCTCCAGAAGGACGTATTTTATTTGTAGGCAACTGAACACTGAGCACGTTTGCAGCTGTGTGGAAAACCACAGAGAAAACTTGAGGTGGCCAGAAACAGAGATAAGTGTGTCAGAAGTTGTGTTAACAATTTTAGACAATATAATTAACTTAGTGTAATTTTAAAACACACGCTGTCGACTTTCCTCCTCCCTGCCTACAAAATAACCTGGAGCAATTCTTCTATTTCAGTCCCGCAGAAACGTTTACCAACAGTTTAGCAGTGACTACTGATCGTTCAGAACTTTTGGGGTTTGTGTCACCGCACAAAACTCATCACCTGCTCTATCATTGTAACGTTGTGACTTTGAGCGCAAACTGGTGAGGACGGGGACACGGACCATCTAGAGGCTTTGTGATTTAAAACAAGGTCTCCAAGCTGGTTCTGACTTCAGCGCTCCTACAGCCAAGCCAATAATGACGTCACGTGATTTCCATCACGTAATCCATCAGCAGGGATGAGCGGTACCAGAATTCCTGCTTGTTTGTTGACAAGGCTTCCTTTTGGCCGGGGTACCGTGCCCAGAGGAGGGCTGGCACCTGGTTGAACCGTGGACTCCTGCCTAACACAGCGCTACGAGTGTGGGTAGCTTGTGCCGTGGTGCCCACACCATCACCGTCACCATCACCATCACCATCACCATCACCATCACCAGCTCCAACCAAGGCACAGGCAAGGCGATGTGCCCCGTAAGAGCACCAGCCCCGTGCTGCCCACCTGAAGAGACTGACACATCCTTTCTTCCCACACCAAACGTATTCCCTCCAAGCAATAAAGTTTATTTCTCGACTGCGCTCCTGGTCACGTAGCTGAAGTCCTCATCTCCCGTGGCGCTTTCACCACGCACACCTACCCCCCAGCCCGGCGAAAAGCTGGGAACCACGGCCGCTTTCCCTTCGCCGCCTATTCACGACTGGACTCCTCTCTCATGGCTTCACCCCATCCGCACTTCCACGGCGCCGGCCGCCCCCTGCCC